>JABFPB010002631.1:0-19462 GCA_022817645.1 Ceratoteleas bidentatus
TGAGTCAACGTTAATCTAAGGTTGAACGAGGGTTGATTCAATAACATGTTAACGTTGATCGAAGGTTAAGTCAACGTTGAATCAACATTTGAGAACAACGTTGATTCAACGTTAAAGAAACGATAATGGCTTTTTAATAATATGTAGCAAAACTTTAAAGTTTTCACTCGATGGCTTGATTCCACGTTGATTCAACGTTGTACCACCGTTAATTCATCGTTGAGCCGGTAACGTTGATTCAACTATAGTATCAAGAATATAAATATTGAGTGAGCATTAAGATAGACACAAAGTGAAGTTAATAGTGAGTCAATATTAATTATTATATAAGTAATATGTCAATGTTATTCTGACATTGACTAAGTAAATATCAGTAACATAGGTGTACACTCAATATCGAGAACATAACATTGAGTCAATATCAAATAGACAAGGAGTGAAGTTAATAGTGAGTCAATATTAAATCAATATCAGTAACGTAAGTGTAATAGTGAATCAATAGCATATCGGTAATAGTGAATCAATAGACAATAGTAAGTCAATTTTGACGGTATTGACAGTAAGTCAATATTGGTACTGTTGGGAGTAAATTAATAATAACAACATTGATACTGAATCAATATTTCAAGCACCACATTAATATTTGAAAACACGTTAAATTGAAATTTTAACATTTGAACTTCGGAATTTTGCGATTTTTGGGTATGTTCTGAGAGATGGTGAACGGAAGCAGTACAATCGATCTGGAATCGTGTTTCGGTGAATTTTTTCCGTCGCGGTCCCCCGTCGCTCGTTCTCTCGCATTCCGCTGAAATGCTCGTTCTGAAGGAAGCATTTGTCCGACGATACTCGCGGACAAACAAACGACCGAGGGCTTTTTGTCGGTGCGCGAATTTCTCGCGTTTAATTGGTGGGAATTATGAGGGATTGATGGTGCAAATGCGCGATGATTTGGACAGTTGGAAAAATCGATAATTTGAGTGAAACTTTGATTCGAATCGCAGGATGAAGATAATTTACACTGTTAAGTGTAAATTATCGAGGCCAAAATTATGATTTGGCGATCATGCATTTTTGATCATTGATGAGTCACGGTTTTTAAATTTTCGTTTGATTCATAATTTCGAAATAGCTTGAGAAGTGATGACTGACTCAGTTTTACTCAATATTTCCGAATTGTCAGCTTCAAACCATTACATTAAATTATATTAAATCATCTGCTTAACCGTCATCAGTTTATATTCTCGGAAGGTGTTTATAAAAACTGTCACTCCGAAATTATCATATCTAAGAAAACTCGTCTTTTTTCAGAGGCAGACTTACATAAGTTTGGTACTGAAAAAAGCATATTTGCAAATGACACATGAAAGATCGCCTTTAACGTAAACTACTGTCCGTTTCCCGAACTAAATGTAAAACCGAAATTATGCGCATGAAACTCAAAACTATCCGGACGAGCGCTCGAGCAGCAAAAACGGCACGAAACAGCCTTGTTTGCCCACTTTTTGCCAAACTTTTGTTCGAACTTGGCAGTTACATATGTCGGGACGGTTTTTCGCGTGAAATGAACTTGCCCCATAAAGCAAGAAACACACCAAAAGGACGTAATTAAGGGGAAGTTCGACGCTTTCGAGGTCTCGAGCGCCACGAATAATACGTTCCCAAGTGCTTATTTTTTGAGATCCCATGTAGTTCGCGAATTTTCAACTGGGTCAATGGAAGTATGAAAATAACAGGTACAGCGTTATTGTTGAAAAATAGCGAACGCGACGGTTTGTCGCGAAAACTCGTCGAGGCATTTGTCCAGTTTTTCGTTCGCCCTTTTCGAATAACAATCTTCGAATAACAATTCCCTGAATTCTAAACAAGTTTCGAATTCAGGGAATTGTTTTCCGAAACAATGGGATCTAATCTTTGCCGAGATAATTATATTTTAATGATAAATTTCTTATCTGGAACTTGCTCCTCAATTTGATTAGACAAATAAAGAAGTTGGAAAAATATTTAGTTAGATACGATGGAGATACCCCGAAACAAGGTAAATATTGATTGGATGATAATGAATTACTACACACTATCAAGTCACGATGATCACATTATAACTTTATTGTCTTAGATATAATCGGAATGGAAAAATGCGTGAAATTTTGAAAATTCATTTTTATGGTCAATTTGTTTCGAAATATACAAAATAAACATTTCTTTGACACGAATTTTTTGCGAAAATCATGTTTACGATATATTTCCAACATCGGTATATACAAATATCATATGCTGAATATATACCTCAAACTCTGGCTCAAACGTCTGACTCGAATAAATTCCATTTAACTCAAATTAGTCCAAATTTGAATTCAATTCAATTGAACATAATCTGGTCTGACTCGAATAATTTTTTTTCGATTTGAATTAAACACATCCGACTCAACTAAACTTAGTTTGATTTAGTCCTATCTGACTCGAATCGACTCAGTTTGACTTAGTTCAATCTGACTCGAATCGACTTAGTTTGACTTAGTCCAATCTGAATCGAATCGACTCAGTTTGATTTAGTCCTCTCTGACTCGAATCGACTCAGTTTGACTTAGTCCTATCTGACTTGAATCGACTCTCTTTGTCTTAGTACTATCTGACTCGAATCGACTCAGTTTGACTTAGTTCTATCTGATTCGAATCGACTCAATTTGACTCAAACCCAAAAATTCGCTAAAACTCACTTCTTTTAAAAAATTCAGGAACCCCAATTCGAAGATAAACGCGAGAAAAGCACGATCGCAGTCGCCGAGTGATTAAATTCCCATCGGTGACCAACGGCTCGCGGTTGTTCAACCCACAACATCCTCAAGTATGCTCCTCCGAACGAGCGCTCCAGCCGCAGCGGCGCGCACAGGTGACGTTAATAGACGAATTAACCCTCTCCCGGGCCACCTGGCGCCCGTTTAAATTCAAATCCCGGCCTATCAATAAATCTGAACATTTACATAATTAAACGCAATCAAACACTTAGCATTGTTTATTTGCCGGCGTCGTTTGTCCGGCAGCGCGGACATTATCGGCATTATGCAAACGGCCGAGGCGCGTAAAACACAAACGGCCGAAGCGCCGCGATTAGCATGCCGGCGTAATCGCAATCGGCGACACGCCGAAGAAAATGCCGCTTTCAAGTTCAATGGGGAATTAGCGCGCGCAATCCAATTTGCCTTTGTTTTGCCCTTAATGAGCAATCGTCGCACGTGACTAATTCTAAATTAAACGCGGACCCACACGTGAACCTGGTAACGAGGTCCGCGAGCGCCACCACGCGGTCGATCGATGAAACGATAAAAGTTGTAATCTTGTCACCTCGTTGTCCCAGGTTGACGAATCGGAAGGTTTTCGTTCTGAGAGGTGCGAAAAGATGCCTGGGTGTTTAACTTGTGAAGTAAACATGTGTTTAACTCACATGTTTAATTTGTGAGTTAAACATGTGTTTAACTCACATATTTAACTTTTGAGTTAAACATGTGTTTAACTCACATGTTTAACTTGTGAGTTTAAAGTGTGATTAACTCACATGTTTGACTTGTGAGTTAAACGTGTGATTAACTCACACGTTTAATTTGTGAGTTAAACATGTATTTAATTCACATGTTTAACTTGTGAGTTAAACACGTGTTTAACTCACATGTTCAACTTTTGAGTTAAACATGTGAGTTAATTGCTTGAGGTTCATGATACTTTCTACTGATTGTGGTGAGTCAATAACTTTGGTTCATTACTGTAAGAATAATCTAATTACATTTTATTATGAGTCAATAAGGATTAGCTTTAGATATTGATCGAGTCATAATTGAGTCATGTGTTAGCCAGATTACTAGATGGCTGATTATAATTGCTTTTGTATTGAGTCAATAGCAATGATGTTTGAAGCTTCTCATAAAGAGATATGCTAACATTTTAGCACATCTTCAATGCTAACATTTGAGACGTACTATTACAATTAATATCCATGAATCTGCACACTTCAAGAAAGTTGTGATTAATTTAATTATATTAACGATAGTGATATCAATTACAATTGATTTGACAATATATTCTTCGGATGAATAATTAGTCATCAATATATTAAGCTACTCGATAAACCTTAGACTTTTGGAAATCTTAAATTGAAACCGATAATTTTGCATGAAATCTTTGTAATCGCCATCATCCATTCCGAATAAAACGTTACCAAACAATTTTAAAAATTACAACGATCGATTCAATTCAAACACTGTCATTTAACTCGGACAAACTGAGCCCAAGTTGTCGATCGAGAAATAACCGAACCCCCATGATTTATCTGCTCAAATCTCCCCGAACAAACAGAGGATCACCTCCAAACCTAGTTCCGAATTCGCCGCGAAAAAGTTTGCGCCGAACAAAAGGAAACTATCTCGGGGGTCGGTCCCGCCCTCTCGACGACCTCTCGTCAAAGTTTATCGCGCCGTCATAAACAAAACTCCGTCATTTCGTGGAGGCCCTTGCACTTTCGCGCGCGCTTTTACAGCGTTTTCGTCGCGCTGCCATTGTTTCATATTTACCGAGTTGCGCCGTATTAAAAAACTTCATAAACGTATTATCGAAAAATCGATTTCGCAGTCACGCCACCGAAATTTCGCGATTCTATCGACTCGAAACGTGTGTTTTGCGCGTCCGAAGACTCACTTGTCGAAACGCGAAAAATCGACTGCGACTAATTGCCACGACGTCCCGTCGCTTAAAGAAATACCAACGAGCCGAACGGGCTTTCCAGAATTCGACGCGATAAGATTTATCGCGGTTCGAGATCTGCGCGCCGATTCCGGCCTATTTTTCGTCGATCGTATCGGACTGAGCAAACAGTCCGGTGGTCGTTCGAGAAGAAAAAAAAAACAAAAAAAGAGTCGTTGAACTCAAGTCGAAATAATCGTCACCGAGGTGCAATTCGAGAAACGGCCGCGAGAAAGTCGGAACCGTTTGTTTTGGTTGCATTAATGCCAGTAATTGCGGTTTTTAACGCGACCGAGGATAATCTTAAATTAATTGCGGATTTTCGATTTCCTCGTTTCGTCGAATTGCGGCCGCTATCGGCGTAACATCGGATCATGGGTTCGGATATTCAATCGCGTTACGTCAATTACAACTTAATCGGCGCATTTTTTCGATGCGGATTAGTGATATTGAAATTAGGATTCGGGGGTTCCAGATGCATAGCGGATTTTTTGTTGATAAATTTATTTCTGCAGGTTTTCTCCTCGGGGTGTCAACCTGGAAAAAAATGAATCGCTAAAGTTGCAACAAACTATCTAGATAAGACCTGGCCTCCCAGTCTACTTTGAAGCAATTATGACAACACCAATATTGAGAAAAATATTCAGTTGAAATCGTTACCATTTTAAAATCAACATAAACTTAAATTAGTTCAATAATGTCAGAATGATTCAATATCTACAATATGGTAATTCACTCAACATCAAAAACGTCAATATTGAGTCAATATCAACTACATTTATATTCAGGGAGTGTCAATACCACTATTGACACTCCCACCGATGTAAGAATCAATATATTCTTATATCGGTTCGAAATTATCGATTTGATTCAATATCTACAATGTGTATATTAACTCAACATCAATATTGATTCAGCAGCGAGAATATCAATATTGAGTCACTTTCAATAATACTAATATTGAGTCAAAACCAAAAACCTTAATATTCAGTCAGTTTCAATATCAATATTGAGTCATCTCAATTTGATGAACATTCAGGCAATATTGAACTAAATGGAAATGACATCGTTAACATTTTGAAATCAATATATCCTGACATCAGTTCGATATTGCCGATTTGATTCAATATCCACAATGTGTATATTAACTCAACATCAATATTGATTCAGCAGCAAGTAGATCAATTTTGAGTCAGTTTCAATAATATTAATATTGAGTCAAAATCAAAAACCTTAAAATTCAGTCAGTTTCAATATCACCAATATTGAGTCAATTTCAATATTCAGGCAATATTCAACTGAATCGAAATGATCGTAAACATTTTAAATCATCTTCCCAGTTTCAGGTTGAAGATACAAAACAATGACGACACCGTCGGTCACCGTGAACTCCAACATCTTCTTTTTGCAATCCGATCTTCGGAGTAGAAGGTCGGTAACAAAGTTTCGATCTTCATTGCGCGGAAGTGGCGCGCTTCCACCTTGCTCGTGACGTTTTCCGCGCGCGGTTCGAACCAATTAAGATCCCTTTGACCCCGCGGGTGATACAATTAGTGTCATCGCGAAGAATTCGGCCCTCTTAAGCTCGCCGTTTAATTGGCGGCGGCGCGCGCGAACGTTCACTCGAAACGGATAATCGGACAAAGAGCCACGTCGGGACGTCGGCCGCTCGCGCGCCAAAGTGGATTCATTGATCGGGAATTCTCTCACTTAATTATTCCGTGAAGCCAAAGAACCTCCGTGTCTCGGAAGTTTGGAAATTGGCCGATAACATCGCGGCCACTTTACTTTGCTTTGGCTTTGTATGCTTTGCTCGCTGACTTCTCGTGTTCTGCCACTTTGCGTCGTAATGCACACGCGAATCGTCATCGGCATGGGTTGTCCAATGGTCGCGGGGCACGCGATCGCCGCGGGGATGATTTTGCGGGAAAAGGGGAATTAAAAAAGTGGATACAATCTGCGGAGGAGACACGTGCAAGGAAGAAAATGTACGGTTCATGGGAGATGATAGATGGCGGTGAAGATTGAATGGTGGGTAGGTTGGTTTGAATGGAAGGTGGTGGGATAGCGGTCAAGATGTCTTCTGATTGCTCGAGATTTTTTACGATGAATGAGTTAATCAATATTGGATCAATATTGATTAAGTTAGGTCAATAATGAATTAACTCATGCCCGTTAGTAAGGCATGAGACTTAACTAATGCCAGGCAGTAAGGCATGAGTTAAGTCTGAGTCCTTAATGATTGGCATGACTGAGTTAATCAATATTGGATCAATGTTAGGTCAATAATGACTTAACTCATGCCAGTTAGTAAGGCATGAGACTTAACTCTTGCCAGTTAGTAAGGCATGAGACTTAACTCATGCCAGTTAGTAAGGCCTGAGTTATTTAGTCTTTAATGATTGGCATGACTTAACTTGTGCCAATCAGTAAGGCATGAGTTAAGTCTCATGCCTTATTGTTTGGGTTAACTCATTTGATTCAACAAAGATTCCGTTAGTTATCATCTTTTTATCAAATTAAGTCAATATTCGTACCAAACATTCATACTCAACTCAATGTTAAAACAATAAATCGTTGAATCAACATCAACCTCGAGCATTTCATTCACAATCCCCTCTCGATTATGATGCAAATTCATGTCTATCTTAAAGACTGTCTACTGCACCTAAAATTTGCAACTACTTACTTAAAAAAAAACAAATCAGAGTTGGTGTTACAAGCATAATCATATTGTAAACCCATGATTAAATCATGTAACTACCGCGGAGGCTTAAAACCGTGTCATCCCTCTCGTGAAATATTTACTACCCTTCCCGGTGGCGTGGTAAATAGCCTCAAAATTTGTCCGTAAATGTGCGCCGATCGAATCAAAAGCGACGACGCATTTTTTGCCAATCAAATTGAATACCAGCAATTATCGTACACTAATTTAAGCAGAATGCAATAATGACGTTGACAGTCGCGAATAATGTTGATATTAATTCGCCGCGGTGGCGGTGTAATATTAATGCGACCCTCCGCGTTACACTGTCTTTCTGTATCGAACGGTTACGGGACAAAAATATTTTGAAACACTTTCGCGGTCAGTTTGAGCGATTCAGCGTCGACGAGCGCAGTTCGGTGCGACAAAAATTGCCGTCCTGCAGGGGTATGCGAGTAACCGTACGAAGTAACGGTTCAGTTATTTTATATTGAACTGAGTTCGATTTTTTTAATATTAAACAATACTAGTCATAATGCGAAGCTGATTTCTATGCGTGATCGAATCGAAAAGATTTTGCAAAAATATTAACTCATCAATGGCGCTTGAGTCAATTGCGAGTGAATGTCGACGGCATCGATATTAAATCAATGTTGATTACATAAACAGTGCGCCAAAATTGAAAACCTCGAATCAATGTATAGAATATCATTATTGAAAACATCCATATTCGATCAATAACTCTAATATAAAAAATAGTATTAAGTAATAAATATCTTTGTCGTTGACTCAGTCAGTATTAGGAAACGTCGATAGTGAGTCAAAAATCAATTGACTCAGGCTAATTACATTGAAAATGACTCAATATTAATGATGTCAATATTGCATTAATATTGATAACGATTTTTGAGATACTTCTGAACTCTTTCTGCGAGTGGGTCGGTTCATTGCGACAAAAGTTGCTGTCCGACAGGGGCACGCGAAAGTCATTAAAAAGCGCCCGAGCGGAACGAATGGGAGTCGAGTTTAACGCGGTTAACGGTCGAATTGAAATTCAGATTGCAAACTGCGCGGGAAATTTGAAATGGAAATATTAAAAGGAAAACGGGTAAATTAGGCGAGTCCGAGCGCGGCGCTGTTGTAGAGAAAAAAACACGTGCTTGCGCGAATCAAATATTCAATCTCCACCGCGCGGCGGGGCGATCCACGCGAGTGTGTAAAAAAATGTTGCTAACTTTTCGAAAGCACGAAATGAACTTGCGCGCCCCACCTCGCGTCGCGCGCGAAATAACAAGGTAATATCTTAAAATTGAATTGGCCGTCGATATGCATTATGTATTGCGGGAATAAATCGCACATTGCTGTAATTATACGTCTCGTGTGTGTAGCGCGAAAGGCCTGGTGCGTACTACGTGCACGCGCTCGCAAACGTATATGGTATTGCTGATGGGCTCGAATCACGCACCGAACCTGCGCACGTGTCACTAGACAAACTGTCGCCAGAATGATGACAATGGTTTTTTCCGATGCCGAGTATTACAGCCGAGCTTGGCTGTTACATGAGTCAATTTATAGTGGGTTTTCAAATTTGATTTACAATGAAATCAGTTTTGTCGACATCGATAATGAACTGAATTAATTAAAATGATATCTATATCAATCGTGAGTCACTGATATTAATGCTGAGTCAATGTAGGTGCAGTGCTTTTCTACTAGTAATGAGTCAAATTAAGATTGACTTACTTTTTGCATCATTTCGTGCAAAACATATGTATTCTAACAATATTAACATTAAGTCATTGTCAGTCTATCAATATTGAGTCAATATTAACATTGAGTCAATGTCAGTCTATCAATACTGAGTTAATATTAACATTGTGTCAATGTCAATCTATCAGTATTGAGTCAATATGAACATTGAGTCAATGTCATTCTATCAATATTGAGTCAATATCAACAATTTGAATATTATGTCATCGTCAAACACATCGATATTAAGTCAAAATCCACAATATCACTATTGAGATAACCATCGACATATCGACTTCATAAATAATGAGTTAATATTGTCAATATCAGCAATGAGTCAATACTGTTTGCATATTACAATTAATTCATTAAAATTTCAGAAAAAAACATGTTTCGGTTAAGTTTTCGAAACTTCATCGACGTACAATTTCTCTCGACTATCAATTCAACTTTTTCCAAGACTGCGATCAAGCGTAGCCGTTTTTCCGACGAAAAACGTCGGATTCAAATTGAACCGGCTCCCTTCTCATTCCCAGCATATCGTATGATAATGTGATTATTATTTTTAAATGGCCATAAGAATGTCGTTTGCAGAACGAAATAATTGTCGGGCAAAAAGTTCGATTGTCACGCGTAGCTGTTGCGATCGATTATCGATTATCGAGATATTAGCGAGCGCAGTTAATTTCATCCGTTTAGTAGTTCGCTGACCGACATTTTTCTCGGGCGCCCGATGGTCGATCGCTTTATTAACGACGCGTTACAGTCTCCAGCGACTTTCCGGAATGTCCAGGGAATTTTTGCGGGTGCGACTTTTTCCCGTTGGGGGAATTTCGAGTTCGCGCCGAAATGTCGCGCATTTTAATGAACTTTCGCCGAAAGTCCGTAATTTCGCGTCGCGAAAATTAAATTCATTTGTATCGGGCGTGAAATTAATCGAACGCGGGCCTCGGGGAAGGCAGGGGGTATTTTTTAATTAACGGTCGGTCGTTCTCGGTGTCTCTTTCGGCGTTTAGCGAGTTAATAAAACGGACGATTTGTCGCCTGTTTTCGGCCGGTTTCAAATGGTTTGACAAAAATTTGCGCCGACTAATCGGATGAGCGCCATCGATCGGCCGAAAATTGCAAAACAAACGACAAACAACCGCCGCGAAATATGACGACGCTCTTAATCCGCTCGTCGGCGTCGTTGTTTTAATTATCCGCGCGGAATCGATCGCGCGGATAATTTCAGATACGTGTAACGTTCCGGCAAAAAACACGATGCGGATAATGGGGTGTAATCAGATGAAGCCGAGTGCGAGCGCGAATTCTAACGGGGGTTTTAACGGGAAAAGGCGAAGGCGCGCGCTTTTTTCGCGTCGGCCCTTGCTTTTCGCTGATTTGTTCGAAATTATGCTTAGATCGTTGGATATCTCCGACAAGACGTCAGTTTTGGATTACTAATGTCGAATCCTCATTTTCAGAAGATCCCGCGCGGTTGACTGCGAACTTGAACCTGCGGTTCGAGATAGAGGTAATCTCGGGATAAGTATTTTTATGATTGGCTCGAAGTGATTTTCGCGGGGGATTTTAACGATGATCGCTTCGCGATAATGTTAGAGTTGTTTCGGCATGATTGTATTATGATTTTTGTGGAGACTTGAAAGGATTGCTCGAGAGGATAGGGAGATGGATTCGTAATTCGATATTGATTTGAGGAAAGGATGTCCTTTTTCACAGCAGAGATTAAATATCAATGACCGTTCTGTTTCTATATTGCGGTACCATTGACATTGCTATGAAGTTAGTATGCCTATATCCTTATTATAAGTTTATTTTGAATGTAGAAGGCAGGAAATTTTGGATCATAATTTCTTCAGTATTGGTCAAGTAACATTTTTGGTGAACTTATTACGGATGAATCAGTGTTGAGTCAATATTGTCTCCAACAATATTTCCTTCTATGTTGATTCAGAAAAGATTTAAAATAATGACTGATAAGTCAATATTGAGTCAATATTCAAATGTTCACATGAAAAGTAACAATGCTATTTCTGATGTTGATTTAGTGCACATTTTGGGGATGGTTAAGTCAATATTGAGTCAATATTCAAAAGTGTGCGTAAGAAACAACAATGCTCTTTCTCATGTTGCTTCAATGGACATTATCCAGTGACTCAATGGACATTGAGTCACTGGCCAAAAAAAGGTCCAGTTACTCAATATCGAGTCAATATTAAAATATTCTTTTTAACAATAGCTGTCTGTCATTTATTCAACCCGGTTTCCCAATATTGGAATGATGGAGCGATGTCGAGTTATTTGTTTAGAAATATCACTCAACGATGAGTCAACATTGAAATGTCTCCATGAACAACCACAATATTTTCTTCTATGTTGATTCAGTAAATATTTGAAGTAATGACTGATAAGTCAATATTGAGTCAATATTCAAATGTCCACATGAGAAATAACAATGCTCATTGTTACTTTTCATATGGACATTTGAATTCAGTAAAGATTTACGGTAAAGTCCAATGACTCAATGCCGAGTCAATGTTCTAATATTTCTTTTACCAACTGCAACAACTCGATACCGTGATCGAGTTACCTTATCGAGTCAAGATTTGAATGTTGACTCAGCCGAGTCAATATTTGAACAGTGACTCAATCGAGTCAGTATTTGAACAGTGACTCAATCGAGTTAATACTTGAATATTGATTCAATCGAGTCAATATTTGAGTATTGACCCAATTTCGAGTCAATTTAGTGATTAAAAAGATAACTCGATACCGTGATCAAGTTACCTTATCGACTCAATATTGAATATTGACTCGATATCGAGTTAATATCCAAATACTCTTCTTAACAATAACAATCCTCTCTGTGATATTGATTTAATACGATTTCCCAATACCAGAGTGATGGAGCGGGTCTGACGACCCGGAATGCCATTAAGTAATGAGCCGGCGCGAATCGCGGGCGACGCAAAAATGCGATTCCCCGCGAAGGAGCGATCCTGTCCTTTCCGGCATCTCCTTGCGTTTGATTGATAGACTTTCGGGTCGGCGTGGCGCCCCCAAAGCAGGCAGCACCTGCCGCGGCTAGTAATCGAGCGGACACGTGTCGTACAATTATTTGCCCGGTATCGTTTTTGCGCTCGTCCATTTATTCCGACCGTCTCTAATGATTAAATGACCGAATTGCCCCTCGTGATCAATAGCGTCTAAACACGTGGATTCGCCCGCCAGAATAAAAGTGATACTTTATTACCATTATCGCGGCGCACGAATGAATATTATATCGGGAATATGATTAATGCGAAATGGACACGCGTTACGTCCCGGCTCTCCACGTCATTATCGTAACGTCGACTTCGATTCGGACCTTCCAGGCGCCGTTGCCCGATTTTCAATTTCGACCGTAAATAAATGACGCGATAGTCAAATACGCGCGCACACACGAGATATGCCAGATTCGAACTTGCTGATTCGGAGTTCAAAGTTCGTAATTGCGAAGTTTCGTTCGGATTTCGGGCTGTCGTTCTTCGTCCCGATTTTCAGTGAGAAATCTTTAAATTCAGTGGTAAAAATGTCGAGAATGAGAGATTGTTAATGAAGACACCTTAATATTGACTCAATATTGAGTCAATATAACCTACATTATACCTACCACCTATATTATAATTATAATATAATATTACCGATATAAAAATGTCGAGAAGGTTGTTAATGAACAAACGAGAATATTGACTCAATATTGAGTCATTCGTCAACGATGTTAATACTCACTGAATCAATTTAAGAAAAGTGTACTTCGTTAATAAGTTCGAAGTTTTTGATGAATATTATGATCCCGTACTGAATCTTCATGAAAAAAGAGTACGGTGTTCTTGTAAACGAAGACATTTAAATATTGACTCAAAGTGAGTAATTCATCAATGTTGTGAATACTCACTGAATGAATATTAGGAAGAGAGTACAGCGGTATTGTTAACATGCAGATTGTAATATTAACTTCATACTTTCCCTCTATATTCATTCCCAATAATTGGCAACGTGACGTCAGTACTTTATAAATTATAATCCGAAAAAATTCGACCTAAAAAATCAACGATACAAATTGATATCGATGTGGTTACATATTCGAAATAAATGTGTAATATCGTTACATGAATACTAGTTTAATATTGGCAATCGATGCACCAATATCGAAGATCCAGTGGTTATCGAAGTGCAATTAATTGCTATTAAAAAAGTGGTCCTTTCCCCAAATCAATATCGAATACCGAATCCGTTTCCACATTCTCTCAAACAATTCTCGAAGTATCCCCAAGTCAATATTTCTGAAACGTCTCCAATGAAAAATGTTCATCGAAAACCCTGCAGTCAATCATAACGATATTACATCTCCGCATCATTTCCCCCGAACAATGCCACTCGTACTTTCGTCCACAAATCAGCATCCGGCTGATCACTCTCACCATGATCTCCGGCTAATCCACTCAGAACCATACCCCCCTTCGCTCTTCAGAGAGCTCGGCCCAAACGAGCGCGAGTTGATCTCGCCCAATTATGACTGTATAATAACTCCATCGAAAGCTTCGGAAACGGCCGTTTAATGGTCAATTTCGAAGACGACAGTCCGAAGATGTTCATTAATGGCTGTCGAACCGGGAACGATGTTTTAAAATGAAACGCCGCCCCTTCGTCGGGCTGATTACCTTTTTGCCCAGCGACTTGGAAAAAAGAGGCGCAGCAGGTATTTCGTTACAACTTAATCATACTCCGTCGGCTCGGCGTATCCCGATAAAGCTTTCCCGAAATGGATAATTGGAAAGTCGAACAACGCAAATAAACTCATAGGAGCGCCGCATCGGTGACGCGAAGATACCGCACATGGGACCCCTGCGGTGCTGCAACCGACACTGCACGAGACGAGATCCGCGTCAAAATCATATTGATGTACGAGCCCAAGTAGGAAACGGTTTGCGATGGCGCCGCGTAAATAACGCAACGACAACGCGTATGCTGGTTATTAATTTCGCGCGAACGTTTCGCGGCGTTTTTTCAATTCATTAATTATTAATCCAGCGTTATCCGCATTTTTACGCCTGCGCGACTCTATTTTGGAATTATCGTTCGACCTGGAAAAAGCCGCGCATTAACGGTGGCTCGGCGAATTGAATTCGACATTTATTCGACGAAAATTTATTAATTCAGTTGGATCAGCGTATGCTGATGATTTTTTTTGTAACGTTTATTCGATGCCGAGGTGTGAGTCATTGGTCGATGCGATTTGGTTGAGCCAGTATCGGTCAATGTTTGGCAATAGGCATTGAGTCGATATTTGAGATACAGTGAAAAGTCGGTATACACTGTTGAGTTAATAATAGATCAATGTACTTCGACTACTGGTGTTGAGTCAGTGTAATGTATCGATCTAAAAATCGATCGACACTATCGAGTCAATATCAGTTCAATGTTTTAAACTATCGACATTGAGTCAATATGATCTCGAGGTACGAGTTTTATCGATGAGATTGAGTCAATATGGGTTGAATGTTTTTGACCATAGACATTGAGACGATATTTGAGATACAGTAGAAAGTCGATATACATTGTTGAGTTAATATTAGATCAGTTCTTCGTCTACTGGTGTTGTGAGTCAGTGTAATGTATCGATCTAAAAATCGATCGACACTATCGAATCAATATCAGTTAAGTGTTTTCGTTTGAGTCAATATGATCTGGAGGTATGAGTTTTGATCGATGAGATTTGGTTGAGTCAAATCGATTCAATATTTTTCGACCATCGGCGTTGAGTCAATATAAGATTCAGTCAAATGTCTGTATACATTGTCGAGTTAATGTTGGATCTATGTTCTTTGGCTACTCGTCTTGAGTCAATATAGTATATCGATCTAAAAATCGATCGACACTATCGAGTCAATATCAGGTCAATGTTTTCAATTATCGCCATTGAGTCAATATGTTTTTGAGGTATAATGTTTTGGTCGATACAATTTGGTCGAGTCAACTTCTGATACAGAGTCGATTGAGTCAATATATGCAGAGTCAATATTAACTGATTTATCAACATTAAATTTAAGAGTTAATTCCAATTTTCAGTCTAACCAGGAATATCGTCGAAAATTTGAAATATGTTAAATATTGAGGATCTATAGATTCGATTTCGAGTTAACAAATGAAAGTCCCTTTCTACAACGCGATGTCTATCTCGATTCGGCTTCAGCTTTTGTTCGACATTTGGTCGAACGGTTAATTCCGTCAGGTGCTGCGTTATGTTCACGACCGAAGTCATAGCTGAAAATAACGATCTTTCGAGACCCGGATCGTTCTGGGCTGTTTGAAAAAACATAAACACTAAATTACATGCGACCCGAAACATCCTTGCATTTGGATGACGCGCGAAGATGAATAATCGCTGGCGCCTATAAAACCTGCGGACGCTGAATTATTTCGTTTGATTGATTCCGATATAAATACATATCCAAGGTGGCGCGTGTTCTTGCGGATTTTATGAGCCATGAATAAGTACTCGCGCAAGCAGGTCACGTTTTCTCGCGAAAATACCCCGTTCATTATATATTCCCGTTGTTTTAATTCGCGAATGGCCAACAATTTTCGTTCCAGCTAATCTAATTGACGAACAAACGGTGACACGATACATTTATACTTTTGCGTCGTTTCTTTGCCTCGCGAGACACGTGGGATTAAATTTAAACGCAATCGATGATTCGCCAATATTACTATTAATCGAGAAAGCAAAGACGTCAGCAACACTCACACTTCTTATGGAATATCGTGATTTTCGACGATAATTTATTGATTCATATCAATAATGTATCAACATATCAACGCGCATGTTTGATATATATATATATATATATATATAAAACAAATCTTGTTTAAAGAGAATAAAAATAATGTGGTATTATATATTAATCCAAAAGTCATTTGAGACTGTCAAGTCAATATTGGGTGAATAATATTTTTACTACGTGCCACTGAGTCAATATTATTTGTATCCATAATGAATCGATGTAAATCAAGATCGAGATGTCAATTGGTACTCTCGAGTCAATATTTATTCAAAGCTTTTCGATCATTGGTTTTCAGTCAATATTATATACTGATCCAAAAGTCGATTGTCACTCTTAGTCAATAATAAACCAATATTAAATTTGGTCTATTTATAATAAGTAAATATTATTTATATCGACATTCAATGATAATCTGTGTACACCATTTAAGCATCGTTTCAATATGTTTTATTCGTAATTTAGATGCAATTTACACCCATTCTGCAATATTAATTCTGCCAACCCGGAGGAATTAATATTGTGGAATGGAGGAACAATATCGGAGATATTGTTTTAACGCGATACCATCTGATATTAATGCAATTCATCGGTGTTTGAGATGCGTCCTTTTTTTCGAATTAAACCTGGGATCACATTGTTTTCCAGTTGCGTCTCGATTTTAATTAACGATAAAAGTGCGCGTTAAACAAATCGACGACGGATCGCATTGTTTCGGATAAAAATCAACGGCGCCCAATCAAAAAGCAATTAATGCAGAATAAGAAACACTCGGGAATAATGAGCCCTTAAGTAAATGAAGTCGCTGTACTTTGACTAAAAATAATAACTCCGTCAAAGCAGGAAGACAATGTACTTGCAATTGCACTCGATTCTACGAGCCCTTTGGCAATTTTAGCAGACGTCAAAATAAGAAGACGAAAAACAAGTGAAAAAGGGGAACGAAGCTTTGACGGTAACAAGGCGGTGTAATGAAGATGATGAATGTGGCAAGACAGAATGATAAGATTTCGTGGCATATGGAGTCGCGAAGACCGGAAATGTTGTATGCGATTCGACTGGTTTGGGAAGTCGTTTGGCACCGAATTATGAATAGTTAACGCCATTTCTAGATGAAGTTTACATCGCTCCGAGTGGAACTGTATTCGGAATTTTGATGGGGATGTTTTACGAGAACTGACTCATGATTATAAAGGAGATTTTTTATGAGTCTTAAGATTTGATATAACCCTTGCTTATTACGATCAGAGATCGGAGTTAAGATGTGAAGATAAGAAGCGACAAGTTTAAAAGGCTTTTATTGGCTCGTTACACGAAACTAACGAATTTTTTATGAAATCTGTTTGCAGCATCGTCTTTAGGAGCCAGATTTCCTTTGATTTGAGTACCAACATGGCCATGTTTGAAGAATTTTGAAAAAGTCGATTTTTAAGAATTTCGAGAATTTTGAAATTTTTCAAAACAAATATGGTTGAGTTTGTACTCAACTATAGGATTTTTTATTGCAAACACAATAGCGTGGAAAAAAGTGAATTTGTTAATTTAAACAATTATTCTAAACAAGGCTGTAAATATAGCCTTATCGGTATTTGAGGTCAAGAGACACTGTAGTGTCTCGAGCCAAGTATAAAAAGTGTAAATGTCAAAGACACGGTAAATGATATTTTAGGGGTTTCAAGATAAACTTAAATTTAACAACTTAGACGATATCACCACTAACAGTATCAAGATACGACCAGGAATTGTGCATTTCAAGTTTGCGATTCGAAAATTATGATCCGAAGCTGACGAATTGAAGGACAATGAGCTGCGTTTGGGCCAAGAAAGTGCTCGACAGAACAATAAACTCAGCGCCGCGTGTCTCCCCAGAATCGTGGTCGCCGTACCCGGAAACGCTTTAAAATTCGCCGCGACATCAAAAAGCCATCAGCGCGCGCGCGCCAAAATGAATCCGAAAAGGGTCCCTCCTGCGCCCTCTTCCGGCGCTGCGCTGCAAGAGCGCGCGGCGTAAATTGCGCGATGGATACGATTATACTAACGAATTGTTTGAATTTCGGCTGCGAAACCCGGCGAAATTAGTTGCGAAATGATAATGCTCTTCGGGATAATTATCAAAACAAGCGCGGTCGCAATTGTGCCGCGTAAAAGGCTTTTAATGAATATTCCCGGCGAACCGCTAGAGGGCGCTTTCGGCGGTTTCTTTGGTTATCTTAGCGAAAATAGAGAACGATTCAAATCGGATGATTCGAGAGACGAATCAGGTTCTTCTTTTGTTTTCAAATCGAATTTATAAAACAAACTGGATATATCGAAAAAAATGTCAATTATCAGAATAATATTTTATTCCGTTGGAATAAAATGGCCCATTAGAGCCATTTTTTCTATTTATTTGAAAAGGTGTAATTTTATTGGCTCTCATTTAGCCAATCACTTTTGAGTTATATTAGAAAAATAGTATCATAACAACGAAATGTTTTGATTTCCATAGTGCGGACTTTATTTTTGTTTTGGTTTGGCGTTTACACTGCGTCTCGGTTTAGTTTGTTTTGGAAAGGCCAGTGAACCGGAGCAAATCTGACGTGACAAGGAATTCGTGTTAAAAGGTTCGAAGTATTTTAAGTATAATTTTAATTTAAACATTAGTTTGTAAACTTTCACTTGGAATGTTGCGATTTAAATGTCAACACTGTCGGCAATAAATATTTCCTACACATGTTCCGAGTTACGGTCTTATTTTTACTTCATTTTGCCAATCACTGCCGTATTTTATGGGAAAAGTATCGTTTACTCGGCGATTTCAATGATTCAAACTTTTGTTTTATTTGTAAATTATTCTCAATACAATATGCAATAACATGTTTGTTACGAGTTTAATATTGCATTATGGACTTCCACCACTTTGATTAAAAACTATTGTGCATAACGTTTTGTCTAATATTTTCCTGTCTGTTGTACGTAGAAATCATATTTAGAACCAACGGTAAAATATCTTCGAATTTTTTTAATATGATTTGTGTGTAACAGTTTATACGTAATAACATTTCTATGGCACATACCTCTAAATATGAACAAATAACTAATACAAAATATCTTCTTTTGCATGCAGTATCGAGGCTAGTGGACAGAAATACTGGTATCACTTCTGATGTCAATATCGGATAGTTCGCATCTCCAAGGGAAACCATCGGTTGAATCAACGTTGATGCAACGTCGATTCGGTTGAATCAACGTTTATTCAACGTTGATTCAACACAGTAAAAAATTAGAGGAGTTTGAGGCTACGGAGTGAGTGTAATAGGTATCGGAGTGAATATTGACACTTTAACGGAGTTACTTTTATTCATAATGCAGCGTTATACGAATCTTGCGAGTTGTTACCTAAAGTCACACTTTGCGGTGTTGATGTTTGTTGTGACTCTCAAGAATGTCATATCATTCGAAATTCACACCT
>JABFPB010002632.1:0-19457 GCA_022817645.1 Ceratoteleas bidentatus
CAATTTTTTGGGTCAACACTGAAATATTAATCGAAATCCTTATATAAAGGGTTTTGTTGTTTATATACTTCAAACTTTCGTATTACTCAAATTGACGTTACGCCGTCAATTTTTATTCAAATGACTTGCATTATAGCCTGCGTGAAAGCTTATTTTATTAGCTTTCCGGTAGTTATCTTGGTGTCCGCCAAAATAAAGGACACCCTAATATATATATTACATTGTAAATCATTGTGCGAAAAAAATTGTCAGTTGTTAAGAAAGCACACAGGAATTTAACTCTCAAAACCGCATGTTTCCATCACTTTTATTTTCCTCACAAAAACTCCCCAACTTCACCCAATTTTCATGCTTCCAACCAGTACTGCCCCCTTAAAAAACCTTGGCAAAATCTCACAGGGCGAACAATATCAACTAATATTCTCCAGTACAAACGAATCTCCCAACAACATTTCGACGATACTCCAATATTCTCCAATAAACCGCCAATATCATTCAACATTATTCGCCCACCGGCCACCATTCAACATATATTTCCGTCAGAGGGTCGAAAGGCGCGCGTGGCTGCGCGCGCCGGCCGATCCCCGCCGATCCTCCCCGGACTTAGCCGAGCGCCGCTCGAGCCCCGAGTCTCGCGGTGCGTGTCGCCATTTTCTCGAGTGGCGAATCTCGCTGCGGTTGCTCCCAAGCGTTGTCCCGCGTTGTCTCCACGCCACGGCTGTTGGTCCGGCAGTCGTCGCCGTCGTCGTCTCGCGTGCCCCACGTGCCGGGACCCTCGCGCGCACCAAATGGCGTGCTTGAACACGCTCAAACAGGAGATCAAAACCCTCGAGAGCGTCTTCCCGAAGAGCCATGAGAGGTTTCAGATAATGTCCGCGAGTGTCGACGAGCTCAGCTGTAGGTTCGTCGGGAAGAACGGCAAGAAGTACGAGATCCACGCAAACATCACAGTGAGTACGCCGTGGGGGGAGGGGCAGCCGAACCTGGCGTGTTTTGGCCCGCGTCGGGGTCATGGTGGCCGCGGGGGGGAGGGAAAGGCTCTGCGGACAAAGAAACAATAACAATCGACGGCGCATCCGGGCCGGATTTGAGGTTAGCTCTGCCGCGCGTCCGGAGCATATGTCGAGGGTTTGGAGGTTAAGGTTCGTTAGGCGGAGATCGGCGGATTTCGGGGCGTTTGTCAGAGGATATTGTCTGGGGCGGTTGGGCAAATTTTCGGGAAGTTTGGTCAGTTGAGCTGAGGGAACCCGAGATATTCCGTGGCAAAGTTTGGGGGAATTGTGTATATAGGTATAGAGGCTGGGTGGAAAGTTTGGTGCTGGATATCTCGGGTTTCAGGTGGTGAATTGGGTTTCTTTCGTTTTTTATCGAATTCTGGCGAGTGGTCGATGTGAGGTTGATGATTGGGGAAAAATTGTTTAAGGGAATGTTAAAAAATGGAAAAAACAGTTCTTTGGAAGATGAAGGAAAACAAATCTGGCGTTGTTTGAATGTAAATAACTGATTTGAGTTTGTAAAGGAATAACTTATCACAAATCTTTTGTTTTCATTTGTTTGCAAGAACTTTAAATTTAATTTTTCAAAAGAAAAGACATTTTTCATCATTTCCACAATGTAGTAATATTCCACTTTGCACCCTAAATATCCGGCCCTTAAACCAGAACTATCTCATTTTTTTGTTGGTTGTGAATACATTATTTCCTCTTTGTTGTGGTTTTGGTTTGGAAGTTGCAATGTTGGTAACTATGGCTCTGACATCCTCTAAGGAGTGCTGCGGTAAACAAAGTGCGCCTATTATTTAAATGATTATGAGGTGACATTAATGAGGCAATTGTTTTGTATTTTCATCATTGTTTCTTAGAATCATTCTGATTAGATAAATAATTGTTAGTGAAGGGAGTTATTTTGATTAAAAGGGAGATGCAGATTTATGTAGAGTGTTTAGGTTTTAAATGCCTGATGATATATTCGAAATTTTTTTCAGTTCAGATTCTTTGTTTTTCAATAAAGAATCGTTTTTGCGCAATCTTATTTTCATGAGAATGAAAATTATAAAAGTTTGTTATGAGTCATACTTATTCTTCTTTAAAAATAAATTGCATCTGTGAATGAACTGTTCAATATCTCCTAACAGATCTTGAAAAGCCCTTTGTTTTCTGCTAAATAAATACAAAATAAATAATGCTCTACCTTTTCTTTTTATCATTTGTTTCATATCAAACACCTTTCAAGTATTTATCATCATTTAAATTTCCCCTCCACAAATAGCAATTACCAAATTACTATTAATGCACAATAATACAATTATTATTGTTCAATTAAATCCCCTTAATTTATTGAATTTCATTAATTAAAAACATTATAATTAACCACATTTACTTGCAAACTATCTCAACAAATAAATCAATTTACATTTTCCACATAAACTGCTTCATTACCAAAGCTTACAAATAATTTATTGTATTAATTTTTTCATAATGGAATCAAAGTAACAATGTTTTCTCTGTGTAGGAAACTTACCCTTCCACACCACCAGTTTGGTTTGCTGAATCCGAGGAGACAAGTGTAACGAATGCAGTACAAATTTTGAGCAACACAACGGGTAGTGATAATCATGTGATTAATCAGGTAGGCATTTTACTGAAAGAATTATGCCGCTTACACTCACTACCCGAACCACCTGACGTGGAAAGACTCCGAACTGCGTTGGACCCACTTCGACTGGGTGGCGCTGCTGCAGCCCCGGTCCCACAGAGAATGGAGTCTGAAGACACTGAAGACCTCGAAGACGAGGAGGAAAGTGAAGCTGAGGAGGACCTCCATTTAGATATGGACGAAAGTGAGACAAATGCCAAGAGTAAGGTGAGGAGTCGACTTTCCAGCAATGAGTTACGACTTTGGCATGATTTGTTCGTGAATTTTATTACGTGACTATAAATAGCATTGATAATCCTGTATCGCTCTTAATTGAATGTTATTAGACTTATGTACATATTGTAAATTGGCTGATTAATGTTAAATAAAGATTATATTCATTTATATCAAAATGTTGGAAAACAATTTTTTTTATTTGAAATAAGGTTATTTTTTGGGAGAAATATGTAATGGGCCAATAAAACTTATTTTGTATATTGAATTTTATGTGGCATCCTTGCCGTTAGACCATATCGGATTATTTTATATATATGAGAAATCATAAACTACAGTTTGGTTTGAGGAAGAACATATATGACATTCCTATATGAGTGATGCAACGAATTTCATTAGAGAGTATGAAAAGAGCTTGTGTTATGAAAATAGGTAATCGTTTCGTTGGATATTCAATAGGTGATTTTAGATTGGTGTCATAAATTGAATAGAAGTAGTACATTTCTTTGAAAATCTCTGTTTGGCATGCTAATGCAAGCTGTGTATATAAGACGTTAATGTAAAATATATATTTTGCAGTTCTTCTAGTTTGAAATGTATAATTTTATAGACTTTATGAAAAAAAAATTAAAAAGATTTAACAATGAATATGTTTTCATTTAAGACCCACGTTTGTGTTTTATATAGTGATTTGTATCCATTGTGTATTTTTTGTTTAAACTAACTTCATTTTGGTCATTGGGAAAAATGATAAATAATACGTTATGTAGACAGTAAATTATTTTATATTATTTTCTTTTTGAGGTTTTATCTTTAATCAATTTCAAACAGAATAAAAGCGATCTTAAAAGTACAGAAGTATTTAGCTCCAGGAATTTCAGAGCTATTTTCACAGAACTGATGTAGTCCGACAATCTCAGTTGTACATTTTCCCAGACATTTTATATATATGTAGAAACACCAATAACAGATAAAGATGTCACACATCCTCTATCTTAAGGTAGTTTGGTTGACTTAGGACGCAGTCAGCAAAGAAACTGTTATTATGATACCGAGTAAAATATAAAAAATGTTAACTGAGTATTTTTGAATAATATATAATCGATATCTATTAAAACAAGATGAGATTGTATTTAAACATAAAAATTTACATGTGGGAAGTTCAATTGACTAGTTTCAGTGCCATTTTACGATTCTTGTAACTTAATTTCATGATTTCTCGAAAACTAAACTATTAATTTTCTTAAAACTCATTACTAGTATTCTAAACTTTAAGGCAGATAGTTTATTTTTATTAATTGATGGTACAAACATTTCGGAATTCTTCGTTTCATGCGTCACCTTCACCAAATCTCCATTAATAATAGGAGCTATTTCGGCTCATCTTTAAAATTCAGTATCTAGAAAAACAGCCTCTTACTGGTAATGCCTATGTCAACAGAATTATCTTAAGTGGCGCAACTGCAAGAAAAGTATTTTAGTGTTACTGAAAATTAAGCAATTATGCATTTTAGGGAGAAGAAATGGCTTTAGAACACATTGCAACACTGGAAAGGCTGAGACAAAATCAGAGGCAAGATTATTTAAAAGGCTCCGTGTCTGGGAGCGTTCAAGCTACGGATAGATTAATGAAAGAATTACGGGACATCTATAGGAGTGACAGTTTTAAGAAAGGTATATTTTTATATTATAAACTGTACTGTAAACTCAGATCTGTAAAATTAAGTGATATATCACAAATCTCTATTCGTATATAACGTAAATTTTACATGAAATACTGTAAAATTCTACATGAAAAATTTCAAATTCTGAAAAAACATTTTTTTAAATGTAAAATTACATAGAAAATTTACAGTTTTCAATATAATTTTACATTACAGTTAGCAATCAGTCAATCAGCTTTTTGTCTTACTGGCAATCCATATAATTTTTCAGGAATGTATAGCATAGAATTGGTCAACGATAGTCTCTACGAGTGGAATATCAGGCTAATGTGCGTCGATCCTGACTCTCCCCTTCACAACGACCTTGTACTTTTGAAAGAAAAGGAAGGAAAAGACTGTATTCTTTTAAATATGATTTTCAAGGTCAGATACATTTTGTCGAAGAAAAACACCTAAACGTAACATTGCACCAATGATCGACAAGCATTCTAACTAATCAAATTGATTGCTTGCAGGAAGCTTATCCTTTCGAACCGCCATTTGTTAGGGTAGTTCATCCTATTATATCCGGGGGATATGTGCTGCTAGGTGGCGCCATCTGCATGGAACTGTTGACGAAACAGGGCTGGAGTTCGGCGTACACTGTTGAAGCAGTTATTATGCAAATATCTGCGACTTTGGTCAAAGGCAAGGCCCGCATACAATTTCAAGGGAGTGGTGGCAGTGGCAAAGTGTGCAGTGGCCAAGGACAATACAGTCTAGCACGTGCCCAGCAATCCTTCAAATCTTTGGTTCAAATTCATGAGAAGAGTGGTATGTTGTTTCAGATTTGCTTAGTGGATGGAAATTGAGATAAAAAGCAGTACATTTGGGAAATAGTTTTCATCGAGAGATAAAAACGCCTCGTAATCAACCTATTTTTAACAAAATAGGTTGGTTGAATTTAAATTCGGCTTATGGGATTTTATTCTCCCAAAATTCAAGAATTGTACTATTCAACAGTTAATGCATCTCATCGAGGAAAGCACAAATAATTACTCATTGGGGCGTTGTAAAACTTGCCCATTGTTCTATGTATTGTATCGTTTATTGACTTATTTATTTATTTATTCAACCGACATTTTTTGACGACAACCATGGTTGGACATTGTAAAGGAATAAATAAATAATATCCAGCTCTGAAGAGGTGCAAGCAGATTGCAAGAAACGTCAGCTTCTATATGAATAAAAGGCTATAAAAACAAGTATCAAAATCTACTTAGTTACACAAAAGTTTGTACACAAAATACAGTGATAGACAGTGATAGACAAAAGTTCATTAATAATTGAACTCAAGGAACATATTTTGAGCAAATCATCAAGTAATGTTTTAATTTAAGTTGTTCATTTTTGTTCACAATTATGATAACTGAAAAGACCCTAACTTCTTGAATTCAGACATGTGACATCCTCTTAAGGAGGTTCCTTAGCTTCTTAGTTTTCAACATTTTCTATTTTTTTTTATTGTTATTTTAAACACTTCTGAAACTATACATTCAGAATTTGGAAATTTCCGTGTACAAGCGTACCTGACAATTACGACTCATACATCTGAAATTACAAAAATAATTTTTTTAATTTTAAATAAATACCAGGGAATTTAAATTCTGTTCACCTTTAAGGGGACTTTCCGCGAGAATGGCTAAAGTCCATAATTTTTTATGAATCATTCTGAATTTTCATATGTAAGTAATCTTTCATATTTCAGATAGATTCTGGAAGTCCGTATTTTGATTTGTTGTTAATTATTTGTTTTATGAATTATATAAATTTGAGATTTTTATCCGATTTTGATAGTGGACCTCGTACACTAAAATCTGAACTTTACTCCATAAAAAATTGTCAGACAGTTATTCGATTTCTTGATTTATTTAATGATACGTTCGTTTTCGCATTTAAAAAGTCACAAAAAACAGGGTTTTTTGCTATATAGTTCATGTTCCAATCATTACAACTTTTTAAAAAAGAAAACAAATAAAAAACGATCCGACAGAATTGTAGAGTATTGCGTGCTTGTCAATTTGAGATATCGAAAGTTATAATTGGTTCAAAACGTATCACATTTTACATATTCGAAGTTGAAAAAATTTGAAAAATGAAGTTTCGAGGTATAGCATTTTAAAGATTTAATGCAGGTTTTGGAGAATTTACACTTTATAAAACATAGGAAAGTTGCAATTTTTGTTTTTTGTTTTTTTGTTTTTTTTTTTTCGTTCTTCGGTGGTTTCGTTACGCTTTAAGCATTTGCGTGCAAACTTGACTTCGCCTAACGCGTTGACTATCGCGAGACAGAGCAATTTTTGTATCATTCCATCCGGTTTTTCTTTGCAATACTTCGTTTTTAAAAAGAATCGACTTTTCGGAACTAAATAACTGCGCACATACTCCCACAGCAGATAGTGTAGCCCGTTGGGTATCGTTTGTACTTGCAACAATCAAAGTTTACCGCGTACTTTTTTAAATGTTTCAAATATAAAATAGCACAATATGTTATTTAAACTTTTTATTTTATTGTTCTAAACCTTTTTTATTAAAAAAGTTTTTTGTAATGACAATTAGCGAATTTGCTAATAATTATTTGTAAACACAACAATATTTATTTTATATTATAAAATAAACATGTTTTCAAAACAACTGTACTGATTGTTTCTAAAATCTAAGCTAAAACGAAGAAATAAACAACCCAAAACGTAAACAAAACGTTACATTTTCTTGAAACCATTCAAATATTGTATAATGTTAAAATGTGTTTCTTTATAAACTTGAAAATTTACCAAATGTTTCTGAACATTTATTAACTATTTATCTATCACATATCGTCAATATACATGCATTTTTCTCATCTTTCATTCTGTCGCTACTCTGTACCATAAACTATTAATTCGATTCTTTTTTAATCTATTTGTTGCAAACTATAAACCAACTCATACATTGAAGATAACTTACAGCAAAACATGCAACAGCATTAATTTTAAAAATAATGTCCAGTAGGAGAACTTATCATAATTGTCTGCGTTTTTATACGCGAGTCACTTTTGACACTTACATAAGCATGTTTCATCAAGAATAAGTCATAACGATATAAGTAAAAAAATAATAATGGATATTAAGTTATTTATTTTATGAATAACACATACAGCTGCAAACAGAATGAAATAACTTGAAAATTCATGTTTGGCTATCCTCGTTTGAAAGAAATTGTTTTCAGCCTAAAAATTGTATTAAAAATAGTACGAAAATGGAACCAAAAATTCTTTTTTGAATGTCACAAATAATATTAAATTGTAGTTGAGATTTTTTGTTTTCATATATGAATTTTCTCTTGTATTTTTCAAAGCTTTCGTAACTCAAAGAATTTAGGTTATAACTTTTTTTAATAAACTTATAGATTTTTTTAATAAATCACAATGTTAAATGTATTAATGTTCCATTAATACATTTAACATTGTGAAATATTTTAAGTATGCAATTCAAAATTACTTAAAATAATTACTTGATAAGATATATACAATTACTCCTATTTAAAGAATAATAAATAATATAGAAATTGTTCCCATTTTTGCGTATAAAAACATTATATTATGAATACAATGAGATTGCATAAACTAATTACAAACAAATACAATAGTTGGATTCATTTAATTTGGTATAATAAAAGTAAAACAGCTTCGTTTTCGAGATTCCTCATTACTGCTTTAGAAAATATAAATAAACATATAGTATTTGTATCTAATTTATAAATTATCAATGAATTTAAAGTCTTGTCTTAACTTGTTTGTCAGAAAAGGAACAATACTACATAAGTTGTAATGCCTATGTAAGAATTAAACTAATAACTGAAACAATCACAAGTTTCACAGTTTAGTATATGTGCATATAAGGAGAAACACTGATGCCAACCTCACTCATAAATTACTCTCTTTTCCACTGTTCATATTGCTCTAGAATATGAACTGACTCTACGGCTGACATGATAAAATAACATCAGCTTTTTATGGAAAATAAAAATATCTTAAGGAGCAATAGTACAAATTTTACATAAACAAATCGAAAATGTTTCACAATTGTCTCTAAATATTTACTTGAAAAATAACACTAACACTTCAGTAATTAAAAAACTAACAAAAGTAACACTTCCGAAATAAAATATATTTCTGCACCATATATTTTTTGGTATACACTCTGGAAGTTGTATATTTTCAATAACAAAATTTAAGAGACATAACTGGTTTCCTAACTAGGAATGTTGATTGTTGCAAAGCTAAATTCACGTGAAGCCACTCCTCAAATACTTATTTCTGGGTTGCTATGCGTGGGGTTGCCATGGTAACGTCAGACTGCAGTTTGGACAATTGGGGATTCTCCTTAAAGTGATGTTGATTGGACGGACGAAGTTTGAATCAGCAATTTCGCGCCAAAACTTTTTTAACTCATAAAACTCGTTAGTTTATAACATTTTTTATGTGCACTATTACCAGTTTTTTTGTCTTGACGATTAGCAAATACAATAGAACATATTTTTTGACGAGACTTGACAAATTTTTTAAGGAGACTCTAATATATATATGATAATTCGTATTATAATTTTAGCCCTCATAATAACTATAATACTTTTGTTTTATTTTGTATTTAACACTAAAACGTCAGATGGCAAATTTTTGTGCCAGTAGTGTTTCATTAAGTTAGTTTTTTATCAAAGAAAATATCATAGTGACATAGTTTTCATAAGAAATTATTAAAGTAACATTCCAAATTTAACACCCTGACTTGGCATTTAACAATTCATTTAATTTTCTTTGAATTAAAATACGAAATCGAAATATATGATTTTTTGCTCGGACGTTCTACTCTTAACATTATTATTGTAATCTTTCACAATGAGTTTGCAACAATTAAGTAAAAATTTGTTTAGTTAAAAGAAAATAAAGCGTTTTATGTAATAATACATTTTTTGCTTCTGCACTACAATAATATTCTAATTTCATATTAAAACGCATCAAACTTTTTTCATACGCAGTTCATGTTTCTTTATTTATTAACATTGCATGGATAGTACAGGATAGAAATAGTACACTGATAAAAGAGTATTTTCTGAAAAATAAAACAATAATGCATTTAGCCGAATGCTAAACAAATAAAGAAAACAAAATATATATCTATATGACTTACTTTGGACATTGATGTACAGTGAAATAAAGATGGAGACAAATTGTATAATTGTAAAGAAACAATCAAATCCATCTGGAGAGATAATGGTTTTTTTAATTCAGCTGCTTAATGGTTTTTTACATCAGCTGTTGAGGTATACTGACAATAATTTTCAACATGAATTCAAACAATTCTATATCTAACAATACTTTTTATATCAATCCATAACACCCATATTTTTGCAATATTTTCCTTTTCTCGCAAAATAAATCACAATTAAAATAAATTTATTAAAATTAAATTGATTTGCGACATTAATTTATAAGTTACTATATATTTTATAAATCGAATTATCAAATTTAAAATTAAAATAACAATTTTGTTACATGTAATAATTTACTCAACTTGATCAAACTTTGATGAGAGTGAAATATTAAATAGAAAATTACCATTAATTTTAAGCAATTTCTCTAATTCAATAATTGTAACTTTTATTCAAGATGATCAGAAAGTTGGTAATATAACAATTTGTATGGTCAAAACTAACATTAAAATAAAATTCAAACTCTTAAAAAATTATATGGTTTTACATTGTAAAGTGTCGTTTATTATATGTTTAAATGTAATTGATTTACAAAATGATCATCAGATATGTGTCTAACAAATCAAATATTTTTCAATGATTAATATAATTATTTTTAACAAACATATGACTGTTGATAAATTATTTACTATTTTCCAAATAAATAAGTTAAGATATATATTATTTGCCATATTTATTTTATTAAATATAATATTATGTTAAACACATTTAATAAAAAAATCTGATTAATTTGATTTTTCATTCATAATTTTTATTAACTCTATTAATTCTGATAAGTCACGCCCACATAACATACCAAATAAATATATATTAGTAACATAGACTTATTACTAATTCAATCGAATTAATTTTCAGGTTGGTTCACACCTCCTAAGGAAGACGGCTAATCCAACTCCCGCGATTATCGTTACGATTCGTGCTTACAGCTGAGACTTTTATTCGGTGTGTGCCCAACAGATAATAGATAAAGTAATAATTTGATACACAAACGACATCTACTGACTAGGTCAAACCAGGACTCGATACAACTAAATCCAATCCAACTCATATTCCTTTGGTCGCTGAGAAAAGACTATCGCGCGTAAAAGCATACTGACAACTAATAATTCCAAGGGAAAAAAAAAACGGAAAACGGTACCATTTCACACACACAAATGCAAATACACAAAACAAGAAAGACCAAAAATGCAATCGAAGCGCGAAAATGCCCAATAAGGGACAACACGATTTAGGAATCGAACGAAGGAAAGGCAGGATAAAACACGCTGTAAATCGTCGCAATCGGTTCCTCTTTGCCAGATTAACGCTACGGGACTTTTCAGCCAATCAAAACTCAACGACTGAAGTGTTATTTCGTCAACGAACGGATAATGATTCAGTTATTCAGTTTTTTGGCCGAAAATTCCCAGTGTTTTGACGAAGGCTGCGCTGCTTTCTTTGATCTGAAAAAGTTTCGCGTCGTATAAATAGCTCGTATAATTAGTCATCGAAAAAAACCGAGAAAAAAAAATTGGAGGCAACCAAATACGCAATCGTGCTTCCCGTTCTCACCGGTACCATGAATCTGTCTCGTTGATTTTGTTATATCAAGTATCGCTGATTTTTTCCCTCCGAATACTGTGTCCCTCGCAATATTCGGTTTGCGGGAACACTTTACAGCTGCCTCGATCCGAACGACGTAGTAGCACTTTTGTTACTCAGTTGTATTTTTAGTTGCGCCAGAAGACGTTGTCCGAACGTTTATCATTATCGAAATGCAGAGTACAAAACAAACGAGGACATTCAGTGTACATAACAGCATGAATTTTAGATTCGAAACGTCAAATCAGGGTTCGACTCGTTTCAGAACATTGCTAAGTATTCAACGACGCGTGTGATTTCGCCAGCAAGTCTTGATTTGTTTTTTCAGTTCCCAGTCTGATTTTGTTCGCGATGAAGTGTAAATCTTGTTTATTTTATAAGAAGCATAATGTCATAGTATTGTATTTAATGGTCGGCAAAGGGAGTTTGAAGCGTTGAAGAACTAAGCGAAGCTGTGGGAGAGATCCTTTGAACTTGAATTCCGACCTGATAATGTGTTGCCGCGAGACATGTTTTGTAGAATAAATTTTTATACCGATTTCTTTTTCGAGCGAACACGTTTCATTTGCAACCATTGCTGTTTGGGGAATTATCAAATCATTTGACGAACTGAATCAGCTGTTCGTCTGTGTTAATGGATATTGCGAGTTTCGGATTTAAGTTGAAAAATTATCAAGCGCCGTTCGATTAGGATGATAAGTAAAAAACGAAGATAATAAAAAAACAAACAAAAAAACACATGGAAAGGTAGACTTTTCGTCTGTTTTCTGCAATTTATCGCGAAATAGCATGTATTTAATACATAAAAGAATACTGATCCCCATTTCTTAATTCACCTTAACGACATCGAGTTCCCGAAATTCGCTGACTAAGAAAAAACCAATATGCGACAAAGCCAAGTCGAATCCAAGCATCTCGATTGTTTTGCCAGGAAAATCAATAGCAGACAATTTTGCTAGGAATCCACGTACTTTGTTCAAAGACACTTTCGAGTCTTGTAAATACCGCGAAACGCACGATTTCCAGGTTTTGTAACAGTCGGTTGATTAGACGCTACTGTGGTTCGAGCCTCATTCCCATGTACATACGAGTTTGGTAAATGATCTTGATAAACGAAAGCGACGGCGGAGACGATGAAGAAGTAACGGCAGCGAAAGAGGGGAGAGGCGAGCTGATTCTGTGAGTCGCTCGTCTGGTTAACGCACACCGCATTCCTCGAAGCGAGTCTCAAGCAGCCGCCATTGCCTGAGCCGTGGGTCTGCGAAATTCCGGTAGATTGCACGTAGACGCGCGACCTTTTTCGACGCCAAAAGACTGACGAGAGTGGGGGAGATGTGAACAAACGGCGACCGCCCTTCCTAGACTGCTGATGGGAACCTTGCGGCGACCTCGGGGTGTCCAGTGTGTGCAATACAAGCGATCCCTTCGACTTTGGGTTCCGCGGAGTAGCCTTGATTCGCGCATGCGCGGGACTGGGTTCGACCAGATTGGGACTTGAAGCAAGGTGTCTATGGAATTTTGGGAGTGGGGAATTTTTGTGGACGGAAAAAAATTTCACAGTATAAAAGCTTGATAAATTCTGTTTTAAAGCCTTGATTATAACCAGTACGATAACACACGAAATTCACTGAACTGAGGGATAAAATTAATCGTTTAAAGCTTTGAAGGTGGTTCCACTAACCATAGATTGTCGCGGGTAAGTTTAACAGACAATATGTTGTAATAAATATTAATATTAAAGCTTAGAAACGATGAATAGGTTTCAAGCTTTTAAAACAAATTCATCGTCTTATTACTTAAATTTTTTCTGGTTTCATTTTATAAATAGCTTTTAAGGAATTATACTGTGAAACTTTTTTCTGTGTGGGAGTCGAAAGACTGATTAAATGAGATGAGAAGAGGTTTATGAGAAAATTATACACGTTTATTAAATAAATGCATACGTTTTAGATATTTTCTTTTCCTAGGGGGTTACATTTCAATGAGAAGTCAGAAGTCAAGTTTAATAAATGGGAGAGTAGGTGGCGCTGATGTAAGTAGGATTTTTCTAGCAAGAAATTCCCGTATTAATAGATTGATGCTTAAACTTCATTATATCATTCGGTATGAAAACAAATTTTACTGGATATATATACACTGATATTCACGTGTGAAATTCTAATTTCCCACACAGATTTAATTGTGACGATATAATTATGGTGAGTTTATGAGAAAATATCATTTTATCGATAAATTACATTATCACCATTTTCAAATTATATAAAAATTACTTTATACTAAACGCATGTTATCATCCACATTGTATTGTGCACTGTAAAAAGAGTATGTAAAATTCCACCTAATTTAACGGAAAATTATGCCAAATATAATGAAAGTTTACAGAATCAGTGGAAGAAATTCCATCCGCAACGTAATATTTTGCATTTAGTGGAATTTTACGTGATAGTTTCCGGAAAATTCCGAATTTGGTGGAAAAATTGCGTAAAATTTCACAGCAATTAAATTCCATCAGATTTTGGAACTCTGAATACAGTGTGAGTATATATAAAAAATTAGCAACAAATCATTAAATGATCCACGAAATTAAAATAAACTGATTGTTCGATAATTTAACGGTGGCCTATTTTTCAACAGGCAATACTTTATCGAATGTTTCGGGAAAAAGACCTCTTCACACGAGCGCCACCTCCTATGATATTACTGAAACCCTGTGAAAAAATCTTATACGAGTTCTCAGATCTTAAACTGACATGATTTCTCATATGAGAACTCGTATGCTCTCCACTGAAAATACTACAAATTATGGCAATGGAGATCATTCATATATCCAACAAATATCGTCATAACGTTGACAATTATTTTTTGCGACAGCAGCGCCACCAATGGATCTTCCTAGTCCCAATCGGGAGTCGAATTCGGCGTTTCCAAAAAGCGCATGCGCCGAAAAACAAGAGCGAGCGGGATTGGACAAATTGCGTTCTCGCAGGTGGCGCTCTCTGGTTCCGAACACCTTCCAAAGTCGGATCGAATTGTAGATGGCGCTCTGCTATAAATCGACGTTACCTTAGCACTGCCACGGCGGTACAATACAATTTTTTTCCCCGTTCGTCAAGCAAATGTACATGCACGTTGGCGTGTAATTTAATTTGCGCGACGCCCGGCGAGCGTTTTTGTTTCAAACAGACCGCTCCGGTTTGGAAACGTGCCGCCGCGAAATTGAATTCCCCATTTCCGTTTGTGATTCCAGTTTGATGCCACGGAGCACGTAAGCCATTTCGGACCGGGTTTTTCCCGTTTGAATTCATTTGTACGGAGACGACCGTCGTCCAGGGGGCGCCACCGCCGAGAGCGAACCGAAGGGAATGAGAGTTACCTATAATTCGCTAAATTGTGATTACCTACCGTAGAGCTTTGGGTGAAAATTCTCGTTTGTAATTCTAAGACGATTAAGATTTGTCGCGTAGGTTTACGTTGTCACTTTGTCATTGTCATTGTTACTTATTATAATTCGCGTCCTCGTTTCTGTCTGTTACTGTCACACGTTATAATCTCTGACATTAACACACACACATTAGGGTGTTAAAAAATCATTTTTTAATTCAAAATGATCTTCGGTAAAACTAATGAAAATCAACTTCATTTGGTGTTTAAGTGGTAAAATGGCAAACCTCATTTGAAAAGGATAAAAATTAATTTTTTTTGTCAAAAATGGAATTTTTAAATAAGGTTGATTTTCCTTAGTTCCTTAAAAATGTTTTTTGTCCAAAAACACCCTAATATATACATCTACAAGAAACGTGTACTTTATTAAATCTTTGAGTAACAACCGACGAGACTGTCACTAACATTGACTTAATTTAGGAATATTACGTCGTACACAGGTTTCTAAAAAATCGAGTAAAGTCACACTCACACAGACACACACCGTTGCGTTTCAATGTACGCTATAATCATTTGCTGCCAGTGGAAACAGAAAATCGAACGAAAATGTAGATTACGATAGTTGTTCGTCTCGTCTGAATTGTGCGCGCCAGCAGCGCCACCTGGCCGAGTGAGCAGCGCGAGGCACTGCGCAGATGGCGCTGTCGGCTCTTTACGTCTTTCCCTCCCCTCCCCGTTCCATCATTTGTCCCTCTTCATTAGTATTATTCGTCATTTCGTATTACACAAGTTGCGTTGATTATTATTTAAGTACTTGCTATGAGAAGCAACAATAAAGATTTTAATAAGAAAAGTGTATGTACATATATGAACACTATTGAGGGTAAACTGGGTAATTTCGCGACGATTCGTTTCCCTCGGTTCGGACATTTTCGTCACTTTGGTTTCGCGCAGGCTGCAGTCGGATGGACGATTTCATTTGTATTACGTAGTTAGGCAAATTAACGACACAAGTGTCGCGGCATTACCCGATTTTAGTCTACGTATATATTATACATATGAACGTGCATAGATGTATTTTATGTGCGCAAAAACATGAAAAAACAGAAAAAGATCCATCTTCCATTTGCAGGTGGCTTTCGTCGACGGATATGTGTATCTTATTGTAGAAATTGAAGTATTTCTGGTTTTTTATTTGTTTCTTTTTTTCTTTTTTACGGCGAGTTGACGATTTCATAAATACTATGCCATTTGATACGATAAATAAATACGTCTGATGATAGAATCGGTGCGTTTTTCTTGAATCTCATCATGTGATTTTTTTATTTAACATAGTGTAAAATTGATTTAGGTGAATTTTGAGTAATAGGACTGGTACTTGTAAATTCGCCAAAAGAGGCCTGATAAGGAAAAAGATTATGTAAATTCTGCCATACTTAAAAACTCATTAGTGATAAAGATTCCAAGGTTCCAAAGAGAGATCAGAAATTTCACGCCAAAAATAATATGGCTTTGCAATAACGATGTAGTAATGTGGTTTTTGGATTAAACAATTTTGGAGGATCCATTTGACTTCAAATCAGACATATTCCAAATATTTCCGGACCTTTGAATTGAAAATGCATACTTGAATCGATTATAAGGAGAACATAAAAAGGTTGACTTATTAAATGTTCAACATTGAAATTTTTATTTGGTGCATTGCATGATTCAAATTGTATATTTTTAATTCATGATTTTGTTTTCCATTTACATAACTGATATTTGATCATTAACATACAAAATTTAACAGAAGGAAATTATATTATTTACATAGCAGCCACCGGAATAATTGATGAAGTTCGAACGGACACGAGCATATGTGCATAAGTGTTATCTATGCAGGAATATGAAATCGGTCTGGAATATCCTATGGGAAATCCCTGAAAACAGGATGGCCATGTGATTAGTGTTAGTCTATAATAATATAAACGGCGGAAAATATGGTCCATTCAAGAATAAAACTATTAATTCGAAATCTTTCCACGAAAGAATTCATTCTTTCATTCTCAATTAATTTAAATTTATTTTTATGAAATATTTATGCAGGGAAATGAATGCAAAATTTGACTAAAAATCGAATTCTTTTTTATAAATTCCTATCAAACATTTTTTGGAAGGAAGTGTCTCTTGAGTTTGTTATATGATTAAACTGATTCAGTTTTCTGAAATAAAGTTAATGGTTTAAATCAAAAAATTCCCTTGCCCAGATCGCGTGTATTGATTCAAATTGATGCATTAATCGTCTAACCCAGCAAAAAATAATGAATAGAAAAGAATATAAAAGAATTGAAAAATATAAATTGAATTCTTTTCGGGAAAGTTTCGGCATTCATATTTTTATTTTCAATTCTTTTCTATTTGTTTCTATTCCAGCGATTTCTCAATGTTTCAAATGAGCAATTTTGAATTCTTCAGAAAGAATTCATTTCTATTCAATTCCAAAATCTGAATTCAAACTGACGGACTTAGAAATACGACGTAAATGTGATTTACGATAAAATAATAAAATTACTTTAACATTAAATTAACCTTACTTTAACATTAAGTGTTTGTTCTATGTTTGGTTTTGTGACTGAAAATTCTATATGAATATACTTCTGTACAAAAAACATGTACCAAACAAACTGTGACGGATGGAATTATTGTATTTTTTTAAGGGGAGGTACCACTGAAATTTTAAGTGTATGACGGAATTAATATTTTTGGGTGATAACTATGTGATATATATGATATCACAAAACAGTTTAAGGGACATTTAATGCGGCCCTGGGGGCCCTCTGTTTACGAGGAAATTCATCCAACTTTTTAACCAGTGAATATTTTTGAAAAACCATGCCTAAATGTTTAGGAAATTTTCTACATGTGTTCAAAATTTCAAGCCAAATTATTGAAGACTCTAGAAGTAGTAGCATTTTTTCTACCCAAAAACGGCCCAAAATCACTCTTTTTTGGGTCAAAAATATCGTTGACCCTCGAATTCCGCTCACTCTCGATGAAACGTTTCATTTTTGTCGAAAAATGATGATTTTAAAGTTCAAATACATCAAATTGAATGGTTTTTGGAGGTGGAATCAACATATCAACCAACGGTCAAATGACCCCCAAAAAGACAAGTTGTGTAACTTTAACTTCAAAATCATCATATTAGTTTTTGGGTAGAAAAAACACTACTACTTCTAGAGTCTTCAATATTTTGGCTTGAAATTTTGAACATATGTAGAAAATTTAATTTCCTTAAACATTTAGGCATGGTTTTTCGAAAATATTCACTGGTTAAAAAGTTGGATGAATTGCCTCGTAAACAGATGGCCCCCCAGGGCCGTACTAAATATCCCTTAAATTGTTTTGTGATATCATATATATCACGCAGTTATCACCCAAAAATATTAATTCCGTCATACACTTGAAATTTCAGTGGTACCTTCCCTTAAATAAAAAAAAACGAGATCTTATATTATTTTGTTGTAATAATCGACTAATGAAAATAAATTAAAATAATACTTGTGTAAACAGACAAGCATGTTTCCCGATATGCAGTCAAAAGTCAAGCATTTCAATGGTCTAGTGGAAAAGGTGATTCGTCATCCGGCGGGTTAAGGGTTCAAGTCTTGGTCGTGACGGTTTTTTCCTTATCAGAATTTTCATTTTACTGAATTATTTAACAGTTGTACAATATTTACACAAATTTAATGTAAACTTTGCATAAAACTTATGCACAGTTTAAATCAGAAACGGTCATCGATTTACGCAAATTATATGCAAACTTTATTCAAACTTTATGCAAATATTTGTATAAAGTTTGTATAAAATTTGCATACATTTTGGTTATCAGGGTTAATTAGTTTCGTCGGAAACCCACAGAATTATCCTTAAGGCAACGTAACATAAAATCGATGTTGATTCACTGTCGCCATCGTCGACATTTACTCGAAGAGATATTGAATCAACGTTGAATCAATATCTGAATGTTCATAACTGCCTCTAATTACAAATTATAGGCAGAACTGGCCGACCATTTTTCCTGTCTTCCTAAACCGTCATTAGTATTTGATTAGGCAGAAATTATGGACCTTTATGCAAGATGTAACATAGTCCCCATTAGCAGAGTCAGTCTGGTCATTTTGAGATTGAATCCCACAAAACTGGTCCTGCTGCGTTGTTATAATTAATTCATAATCCCTCTAATTGCACGGTCTTGACGGATGTGGCAGTCGCAGCATTTAATTTGCTCACTAATTAAACGAACTGAGACGAGCACGTTACTCTCTCTGAGATCGAAATAATTTTAAGGAATGTGTTTATCAAATAATTGTGGTGTCGTTTGTGTGACGTTGAAATCAGTTGGAACACAGCGGTATCGGAGGGGGAATCTGGTATATGATTGGCCAAAATCCTTATTCATGAAATGCTTCCCCAATGGAAATGAAAGTTCAAAAAACGTTTGGTGAACTTTTCCACTACGGTTGTGTGAACGTTTTCTTTTTGGATAAAAATTTCAAAAATTCAAAAATTTTTCAATGTGAGTAATATGATAAATTTTGGAATATTCAGTAATATTCAGAAATATGATATTACTTTGTCCGAAAGAGAAATGTCCGAAAGTCAAAAGTTTAAAAATGATTGGTCCAAAG
>JABFPB010002633.1:0-19452 GCA_022817645.1 Ceratoteleas bidentatus
CGAAGGACACCTACTTCGACCGCGACATCGAGAAGGCGTTCCTGAAGCTGAGCCAGGACGACTTCCAGAAGAAGACGAAGCCTTCCCTGTATGTGGCTAACCTGGTCGGCAACATGTACACGCCTTCGCTGTACTCGTGCCTGGTGTCGCTCCTAATTGAGAAGAGCCCGGAGGAGTTGCTGGGGGCCAAAGTGGGGTTGTTCTCGTATGGTTCAGGGCTGACTTCTACCATGTACTCGGTCACGGTGACGTCGGACATTGAGGAGTTGAACAGACTGAGGAACAAGCTGAGTTATGTGACGGAGGAGCTGACTTTGAGGAAGAAGTATTCACCGGAGGACTACACGGAAATCTTGGACGAGAGGGAGAGGCTGAACCAGAGTCTGCCGTTTGAACCCAAGGACCCCACGAGCCACTTTTTCCCTGGCTCGTACTACCTCACGCGCGTCGATGAGTTGTATAAGAGAACCTATCAGAGAGTCTAAGTGGTCAGTTTTGGGAGGGGATATGGAGCTAGTATGGAACTACCGACTTTCTGGGGAAGCTTTGGGGTGTTTTGGGTTGTTTGGGGGAGGCTCTCTGTTACCGGTTAGGCGACCTTTTTTTGAAGTTTATTAGACTGATTCCGATGTTGTTGGTAACTCGGAATCGGCAATGACACGGAGCATAGACATCTTGATTCTGCCAAAGGCTAAATGGGGAGAAGCACAGCTGGTTTGCTCTTTAACTTGTCGAGTTTGTAATGCAGATGCGAAAGTTCAAGCATGAGTTCAACATTTATTTACATGTCACTGGAAATGATAATGCGCAGTTTAGAAGCCAGCATACTTATTGTCCTTTTACCATTACAAAGGTTCTTCACTATTCTCGTCCTATTCAAAGACTGTCGGTGCTCGAGGCATGCCTATAGTACGAAATTTAGTCGACTTTTGCCATTTACTGAAATTCCATTTTTATGATGTATACAGAGATACAAAGTTGCAAAGGTCACTTGGGAAAGGGATTTCCAGTTTAAGATGTATCTGATTGACTTGATCAATTGTGCCTGATTTTTTAAATTCTTTTATATACAGGTTTAACACAGCATATTTATAAATACTAATATATACGTAGCTTCTATTTATGAAACTATCCTTATTTAACATTACTTGTTAACACGAATGACGCAGGGACCCTTAATCATCGCGGGTCCCTTAATTTCATTCTTTGAGCTCAAAGTCACCGAATTGTTGATCTAGAATCAGATGTATGAAAGGTGATCCTGGTTGGGGTTACATTGAACGATTTGCATTTGTAAATTTGTATGTGAGAAGCTAACGAAAAGGAACATTGTGTTTTCAGTTTTGAAGTTTGTTTGTTAATTAAGTAGCTGATAAGAGAGTTTGACTAAAAGAGGCGAAATCCTTAGAGATCAGGGCCGATAAATAGAATAGACTTAGTTCGGCTGCTTGTTCCGGACAGCTATCCAAAGCATCTGTATAAAAAAGGCTACAAAGGGCGTGTAGGATAATTTTTGTACATCATTTTTCAAGAACTACATTGTTTTATACGTGCTGGAATTTACTACTGTTATTATTGTATAAAATAAGAAATGACACTGTTGAAATATAATCTTTCTTGTTCATTTAATTTCCTTAATCTCTACTGTTCCCTTAAATTAGGTAATGTGAGAGATTTACGAATTGTCATTATATTCCCAAAACTTTAGTAAAGTGGTTATGCATTTTCCAAATATAAGAAGGTATTTTTAAGGACACTCACTCGTGTGGTGACGGGGAGGGGCGAGGTACAATACAAAATGTGTTATATTATCGAATTAATTGAAGTTATTTATGGAATTAATATTATAACTTGTTCAATAAGGCCTGGAGGTATTATAAAACCATAATTATCAAATATTACAATATTTATATTTCAATGCTTGAAGTTAAGACTACGGTTTTGTCATAGAAAAAATGCAGCGAAACTTTTAATTTTTATTAAATTTGGTTTTTAAAAGTCAAACCTTGTTCTCTGAAGGATTCTCTACAAGTTCAAATTCACTAAATATTACACAAATTTTACAAAATTAGCTTTATTTGGTTGCACATAAGTAATGACAATTTATTTGAATTTTGATCATTAAATTCAATTTTTGCAATGTTTGACTTTTTAGTTGTTAACTTGACTACTATAACCAGCTATAACTATATAATATACTCTTAAAAATCTGTAGTTTAGTGGAATGTCTTTGTTTTAACTTTCCTTTGAATATCGAAGTGACAGAAACTTTCCCTGATCGCAATTTCATTTATTCTTGTTTGCCTTCACAATTCCACATCAACATATCAGTTCCGTTCGCGGCAATAAAACAATGTTTCTGAGGATGAAGAGCTATAGAACATGTCGCGTGTCTCGAGGGTTTGTCTCCAGATAATTTTGCAATAACTTTTTGCGTTGCAAGCTCCCAGATCCACAATCGTCCATCAACGGAGCCTGATATTATATAAGTATCTTTGAAATCTACACCAGATTCTATACACAGATCACTTGGTGGTAAGCCCAAGAATTCCCCAAGTAGTTCTCCTGTATCTTTGTCCATTAGTCTGATAATACCATCAGCACAACTTGCTACTGTACACTGTTCGTCTCTAGTAAAATTCACACATGTTACAGCATCTGCAAAATCCAAAATAGATATTTTTGTAATATTTAAAACTACAGATTTAACACTCCTTTAGTTTTCATATGTTTATACTAATTAACAAATTAACAAAAAGAAATATCTGAATGGTATCAAAAATTGTCCTAATGAAATCACCTAAAAATACATTATCATTTTAAAACCATTACAATAATATGGTAATATTTTGCTTGGCGCTTTAAATATCCAGCTGTTTATATAGGAAATACCTTAAGATTAACATTTTAATAATTGTTGGTTTACTATACCTCCTAAGCAATCCTCAATATACTCTCCATTACGAATATCGTATCTTCTGATTCTCGTGTCAAAAGAAGACGTCAGGATCTCATGACCTGAAAGTCGCACTGTGGAAATTGCGTCTTTAGCTTCGTTCAGCGTTTGAACAGGCTCGTAAGCTTTGGAACGTATATCCCAACACATTGCTGCATTGTCACGAGATCCAGAAACTACCATTGTAGATTCTTCGTTAAACCTAAAAATATAAATCAAATGTTCTTACGTTTTGTAAGAATATTTACCTTAATCTTTTGTAAATATATATATAATATTCCCTGCAATAAGTTTATTTACAGCAGAAAGGAATAGAAAGGAATTAATATTCAGTGTAAAATAAATAATGTTATAGAAATAGTACTGGAAAATGCATTTCACAATCATTTGTGGAATATCTATATGCTGATAGGGATCCATTGATATGTGATAAACATGTTTTTATGTATAGAGTTAATGAAATAATTGATTAGAAAAGGCTAAAATTAACATAAACATTTAGATGCCAGAGTCATTACCTAACTGTAGTGACAGCGCCAGCATGACCTCTTAGTCGTCTTAAGGGAGTCCCAGATGCAACGTCCCATAGTATCACAGACTTATCGAGTCCGCAAGAAATAATTTGACTACTGTCACACGAGGAACAAGCATCCATAACTTCGTCTCCATGACCACTGTAAGTTTTCAGTAATACCCCCTTGTAAGGGTTCCATAATTTTATGCGTCTATTTGAACCACTAGTCACACAATATTCTCCATCCACTGTAATAAAATATGAACTTGATAATTTTCATTGTGAGGGTTTGGAAGAAACAGTCTATTATTCACATTGGCAGTGAAAAAGTCAACTTTTCAAAAGTTTGTTTACATTTTCCCATTCAAATTTTTGATGATTAGACTTCTTCAAATATTTTATATTCCCAAATTTTGCAGTATTATAGGAATATATTTCTTATTGCTGAAATATATCCTCAATGTATTGGGAATTAATTGGGAATATATTAGGAATATATTGGGAGTATATTTCTCTTTTTATTAGGGTGGCTGTTTTAAATTACTCACCACTAAACCGCACTGCTCTCAATGCTCCTTGATCACAAAAAATTGACTTCACATAACTACAATCCATTTTTCCACTAGTGTATCTTTTTGTGTTTTAAGATTATTTATGATTTCTCGACATCCTAGTAGAATTAAAATTGTATTTAAGGTAAATGTACCAGTGGCTGACAGGCTAAGCAGACGATAAGTCCCAGTCTTTGACAGTCAATAAAAAACAATATTTACAGTAATGTGTACATAAAAGTTGTTTTTAACCTTGCGTAAACCTTTAAAAAATAAGTAAAATAACAAATCTTTTAGTATCAACTGATTTAATTCATATTTTCTTGCGAAAAACCACTTCAAGTGTCAAAGACTGGAACACTGACAACCACTGGTACATTTACCTTATTCACAGATTAATCAATCTTATAATTTTATATCAAATTATTAAAAAAATATTAAATGGAATTTAAGTTACTCTTTCATAAAAAAAAATTGTAATATACGAGTCTTAAAATAACCTGGTTTCTAAAAATAAATTTTTGAACAATTTAATTGCTATCGCGTTATAATCAATTGAATGGAATTTAATTAGTTTTGTTTTACTTACACAAATATTGTGACAGCGTTTTTAAAAGGCGAAGTGAAATGTTGAAAGCATTGTATATGCCATTTAAAGTCATCAACCGTCAGGGAAAAATAATAAACAAATGTGTTTTAATGCACTCTCAGCCTAACAATATCCTTTGTTTATGTACCTGTCAATTTTGTAGGTTAAGGTTTCTATCTCGCGGGTGCTCTTTAAATGCTCCATCTGTCTCAACATCTGTCACACAAACCTGTATCCGTTTTGAAAATGTCAATTAAGTCGAAGTTGTCACTTCACTGTAAAGTGTTGTTTTAAACAGTTTTCTTGAAAGAAAATATATTGCTGATTATTAAATTGATAGAAAGAATATTATTTGTAATTATTTGAAAGTTGCCGCTAAAGTGTGCATTTCAAAGTCAGTCGCCAGATGACACTGCATAATCCAAGTTACGTTTTTCATGCACATCGCAGTATCTTTTGATTTCCAACTTCCTGTAGTATAAGATTACGAATGACTGGACATGATATCAAGAAAAATATTCAGGTTATATTTTACAAACAATTTATGAAACGACATAATATATTAACGTAAATATGTGATGGCGCTAGATTTTCAAACCCCTAAACTTTAATTATCTGCCGGGTTTACTGTGACAATTAAATTTACAGTTTGGTAGGTACTTCAATTTTCCAATATATAATTTTCGCGTGCAAATAAACACATCTCAAATATTATCTGAATGTCATAAATGAAAATATGTACCAATTTCCATGTATGACGTTAGTTGTCATTTATGTAAATAGTAACATGAATGTTGCACATTTTTGTACAAATCTTGCGAATATTTATGTGAGTAAAAAATATTTCCTACAAAAATCAAGAAAACATAGTACCTTTACTATATTTTGCATAAAAATTTGATGAATTCATTGAATTTATATTAATTTTAAATCGAAATTATATAATTTTTAACGAGCTGTACTTTTGCATACATTTTGTACAAAATTGTTCACAAAAAATTCACAAAATAGTGATGAATACACTATTATTACTTACATATTTTACATATTAATTAATGTTTTTTTATAAATAATATAAAATATGTTTTGATTATAAATTGAATAATGCTTGAAAGATACCCGGTGCATTGATAAATCAATGCAACTCTGACGATATCAGTAATATTTTCATGCTATGAGAAAAAAAAACTGCTACCCATATTTTTAGTTCTTACGAATTCCCAATAGTATGTTAGAAATTCTTAGAAAATATTTAATATTTCATATGAAAATCGAACGTTTCCTATGAAATCTTAGGGATTATGAAACAATTTCTTAGGAACGTTTAACTCGGGTTATGATTATGTCAACAGACGATCAGATCGATCGTTTGTTTACATGCCAGTGCAGTAAAATTTCATGTTTGCACAGCACGAAATCCGTTTGGGCAAACATCAAACTGACTTTCATACTCTCATTGTTAGATTTCCGATTCGGACTCTATGCGATTTTTTAAAGAAAAAATAATTAGAGTGTATATTCCAAACCGAATACTGTACTCTACACCTATAGTATTAGGTATGGAGTATCACAGTCTCTGCGTAATAATTTTGTATCAACGATAAAATGGAAAATTCTGTTTATCTCACTAACAGTGTAAATGATAAAATTTTCACGTTACATATCTCAAATTTCAATAAGTGAATGTTGAAGAAAAATTGTGTAATTGGCGAGATGAAAAGATTCATAAGGAAATTTCCTAAAAATACATTATTATTCAAATAATATACAAATTATTTATTTGGCACCCTGTGCCAAACTCGCTTTGCAGTGCTTGAAAATATGAAACATGCAAAAAATCAAATTCATCAACAATCATTTTCTCATGATTCTTGATACTTGTATGTTTGTTTGTACAAAATCCTGGAAGTTTGATTTAGAATTTGTAAAAATCAATGCTAATTTTCATTTTATATCATTTTTTTCTCTTTCTTTGTGACTAATTCGAAATTTTTTGGTTATTTAGGTGTCAAAAAGTTTTAATGTCGCGGTCATAATATTCACAATATTTTTTTGTGAAAATTGCGTTTGTTTTAATTATTTTGTGGATAATTTCGAATATAAAAATAATCGAAAAATTTCAGTTTCGTCCCAAAGGCAAGACCACTGTCGAGAGGTGTTATCAAACATATTTTTGAAATGTACACTACAAAAACGAATATTATTGTTTCAGGTTTGTTGACATTGTTTATTATTTATTCGCCGCTGCTTAACATTTTTGTTAAGGGAATTATTGTTTACCCGTGTACATAGTCTATCTCCAAAATGAGTACCTTAGAAGATAAATTAAAGAAAAGGTATATAATGAGGCGTCCAAGTAGTCAACGTAAACCAATACCCAACAGAGAACCCAGCCCAGCAGAAATACCAGGAAATACTGTTGTATATGATACAGATTATGCCAAGGAATACGTAGAACAAGAACGACAAAACATGCGCAAGGTGAATCTAGAAAAAATTATAAATATTACTTATGAAAAAGATAAGCATGATTTATGTTTTTATACTCTTAGAAATCCACCTCTACGCTTTAGTCATTGATAAATATTCGAAAAAACTCCTGATTAAATTTCAAATTAAATCATTTGCAGCCAGTTGTACAGACAGACAATTTTGACAGTGTCTCCGTCATCACTGAGACCACAGTCATGACATCAAAGAAATCGGAAAATGACGCGTTTAAAGACGAGCTCAACTTACTATGTCGAACATATAATTTGGCATACCGAGAGAATCGTACTCTGGGTATAACATCAATGAGAAACGAAATTGTTTCCTTAATTGAAACCAATTCCGTTGTGGTCATTCAAGGACCCACTGGATGTGGAAAGACAACGCAAGTACCTCAGTTTATTTTAGACAATGCGTTCAAGAAGAGAGAACAATTTAATATCGTCGGTAAGTAATGGTTTAGCTGAACAAATTTAAGCTTAAAACAATAAATTTAAAGAAGTAAAAATAATATCATTGTTCTTAAAGTGACCCAACCAAGGAGAATCGCTGCAGTGAGTATAGCTAAACGCGTCTGTGCAGAACGTGATTGGCAACTAGGTACCTTGGTGGGTTATCGAGTGGGAATGGGCAATTGCACGTCCAAAGACACCAAAGTAACATTCTGCACGACTGGCGTGTTACTGCGAAGACTGATCCAGGCGAAGCATCTGCTGGACTATACCCACATTATTCTCGACGAGGTGCACGAACGAGACCAGGATATGGACTTTCTCCTACTCGTTGTCCGTAAATTGCTTTGGCTCAACTCCAGATCTGTCAAAGTCATTCTCATGTCTGCCACCATAAACAGCGCCAAGTTCGCGGATTACTTTTCCTCACCTGTCAGTGACACATTTGTATCTGCACCCATCGTCAGCATTGACAAACGAAGTTCTTACAATGTCAATAAATATTTTATCGATGAGATAACGGGCTATGGCGAAGTGAGTATTCTATGTGGCAGGAAAAGTTGCAATTTAAAACCTCTGAATCCCTATACAAAATTGTACCATATGAAGAATATTAATTGTTTTATGCTCATACGAACGGTTTTGAATAATAACGAAATATTTCCATAGATTCCCGAAATAAATTTAGACGATCCAAGGATCAGTTCTCCGTTATACAAATTCGCTGTAAAACTTGTAGTAGCGTTTGATGAAATCGATGAGGTTGAAGCACAATCTGGGGTGTCCGAAGAAAACAAACGTCACGTGGTTCTCGTATTTCTACCGGGAATTTGGGAGATTGAGGAATTCAACATCATCCTTCAGTCACAGCAGTATGCACCATTCAAATGGGATGTTGTTGTCTTGCATTCAACCATTACCAATGAGGAGCAGCAGCGCATTTTCGAGCCAGTCGAGGAAGGCTACCGTCGTATAATTTTATCGACCAACATTGCGGAAAGCAGTATTACTGTGCCCAATGTTAAATATGGTAATTGAATCAAGTATCCATTGCGACAATTTCTGCAATTAATTCTACAAGGAATTCATATTTTACTTCAAACGCAAATATAAAACGTACTTTCACGTTGCAGTTATCGATTTCTGTTTGACGAAAGTACAAGTTTTCGACGTTGTGTCGAACTTGCAAAGCCTCGAACTGCGTTGGGCAAGTAGAGCAAGTTGTGAGCAACGTGCTGGTAGAACGGGTCGTGTAATGGACGGACGGGTGTATCGTTTAGTTACCAAGAACATTTTCGAGGTAATGATAAAAGATAAACTTCACCAAACCATCTCCTTCTCTAACTGTATCCTAACCAGTTGATTACTTGAACTAAATGGTCCAATATTTTATTTCCCCAAAACATTTGTTTGAAAATACCCCAAGTTTCAAGAGACAAACTAAGTTTCCCTTCCACAATCGCCAGAATCACTTCTCCGAGGAAAGTTCCCCAGAGATGCTCCGTGCGCCTTTAGAGAAACTAGTGCTGAACGCCAAACTACTGGACATGGGCGAACCGAAGGCGATCCTGGCGCTGTCGATAGACCCTCCGGACTTGACGAACTTGCGCAGCACGATTCTGAAGCTCAAGGAAGCAGGAGCCATGCTTAACTCCTCGACGTTCTCGAACCCCCTGGACGGAGAAGTCACCAGACTTGGGTTCGTGATGGCCGCTTTGCCCACGAGTATCCACGTGGCCAAGCTAATTGCTCTGGGCCACGTGTTCGGCCTGTTGCGGAACGCCATCATCATAGGCGCCGCTTTGTCGACCAAGAGCTTGTTCTCAAACCCGTTCCAGCGGAAGAATGAGGCGTACAACGCGAAACTGAAGTGGTCCTCCGGCAGTTGGAGCGATCCGATCACCTATCTGCACGCCTACCAGGTGTGGATGGCTGAGAAGGCGAACCGGAGGATCAACAACAGGAATGCCGAGAAGAACTGGGCTCGGCGCCACTTCATTCAGCTGAACGTCCTGTACGAGATGCAGACCCTCGTGACGGAGCTGATGCACCGGCTCAAGCAGGAAGGTATCACCCTTCCCCTGCGAACCGCCGGCAAGGACTTGATGACGGATTTGGAGAAGGCACTGGTGCTTAAAGTCATCATCGCCGGGGCGTTTTACCCCAACTACTTTGTAAGCTACCTGGCGGGAAATCAGAAGGACGAAAGGGAGAGGCTGAAGGCGTCGGGAGGACTGGATCCTCTGACGACGGTTTACCTGCACGGCTGGAGCGCGAAGCAGAACGGGATGCTGTATGCCCACAGGTTCCAGGATTTGTTCAAGGAATGCACCTACAATTCCACGAGGAAGATTAGACTTCACTTCGGCAGTTCTACCATGGTGTACGTCTCGTTCCCGAAGTCCAATAGCGGGGTGAATCAGGGTTCGGAGGAGAGGGTTTCGTCCGACTTCAATGTCAACGGCAAAATACCGATATCGATTTACAAGGCCTTGAGGATACGCAAGAACAAGGCTGATTTGTATATTCCTATTCTGAAGGACAGCGAGGCGCACAACATGAGGGAGCTGTTGCAGTTGCCTGATAATCAATTACTTTCGGCGCAGAGTATAATCAAGACGCAGAAGAAGGTTTCTTCGATGGTCCAACCTGAGCTTCCAAAAATGGGTACTCAGGTTATACCCATTAAAATCAGATATGTAAGTGGACATTTATTCTCTGAGAAAATAATTCTTTGAGAACACCGCATTATACTAATCTCAAATTTTGTTAACCGCAGATCTACGATCCAGCGACTTTCTGGGCAGTGCTTGATGACCCCGAGACCCAAGCAAAATGGACCACCGTCCACACCTGTGCCAACAACCTCAGCCTAAGCGAAGAAATAAAGGAACAGCCACCGTTAGGTTCCCTCGTCCTCGCTCGGTACCCGTTGAACAAAATGTACGAATACTTTCGCAGCGTCGTCGATAACTACTACCTGATCCGAAACGAAAAGGCAGCGTCAGTCCGCTTGCTCGACATCGGTTGTCGAGTCGATGTCATGGTACGTACGGACCTGCGTACATTCCGGTCAGCCGAGACCACTGCGCACATCCCTGCGCTGGCCTTCCCCTGCACTCTGGCCAACATCAAGCCCTCCGTTCTCCGGAACATGAACGGCTCCTGGAGCAGCCAGGCCACCGACGAGTTCTCCAGACTCATTTCCTCAGACAAACCCTTTACCCCAGGCAAACCCATCCCCCAAGGCAAACTCTACGGCGAAATCTACTCCGTCGTGAACAACGTGGTGGCGCTCAACCTGTACAATCAGCGTGGGTCCTCCAAGATCCACGTCAACGAAGCGTTGATCTCCTCGGGGTACGCCTCGTACAAACCAGAGAGCTACTTGTCCCGACAGAACCACGACGTGAGAAAGAAATACAACGTTCTGACGGAAGCACAGATAGAATACTACGAGGCCAACCAGTACGAGCACGACCACCTGACCGATCTGTACCCGGAACCGCCGGAAGAGTCGCAGTGCTCGAGCACCGTCAAGCTGACCGGACCCTATTCGCCCCTGGAAATCCAGCTGGCGCACCTGATCCTCACGAGCGAAGGCAAAAGCGTGGCTATAGACAGCACCTCGGTGAACTCGATCCTGCTGGACCCGAACCCCGAGGAGTTCCAGCAGTGCCTGGTGGTCGCTGGCCACGTGAACCAGAACCTGAACGGCAATAAGCTTCTTCTGCGAGACACGACCCTGATGCCCAACATTCGGGGACTGACGGCGCTACTGGCGATGATCTTCACGCCGCGATTGGAAATGCGCTGCAACGATTTCGGCAGCCGCTACACTGGCGCCCTCTGTGGCCTGGGCCAACACGCGTACACGAAGAAGCCGATTTTCCCGGAACACGACATGGAGATCTCGTTCGATGTGGAGATTAATAACGAAGACTTGTGTATGGTATGTTGGTTGAGTTGGAAGAGGTTTGCGATATGGGTGATGCTCAGATAGTTTTAATATTGTCCGTGCTGAATTACAGCAAAAGAGGACAGCAGATATTAATTTCATAATTTGTCCTAAATTCTATGATGCACTCTTAAAAAGACTGGTTTGAGTCAAGAAAAGGTTACTTGGCTCAAAACAGAAACTGTCTTAATATTTTGCCAAGAATTTACTTGATTTTGTACAAGAATTGCATTTCAGCAACTCTATTACCTTCAATGATGATAATTTATCTGGAAAAATTATTATAACATGAAAAAATTGCAATCTTGACTTTTATATTTGAGAATGACCAATACAATTCCTGTACAATCTGCAATGTTGATAGTGTTCCTCCCAAAGTTAAGTATTCCCTTAACTTTGTCACAATTGCTTTCAGATTAACAAGTTACGACACTGGATGAGTACGACTTTACATCCATCGGATTTGGCAGACGATGATGATGATGAACGTCTGCTCCAGTGTCAGGCGACATGTAGAAGCATACTTATGGATATAATCGAAAAGGACCGGAAACCCCAAACAGTCGAGAAGTGGTTCCAAGAGGGTCAATGGGGGCTTTGCGACGAGTCTAAACTGTTGCGTCCTCGCAAAAACGATATGATCATCAACATCTACCCTTTGCATTATGCAGTGGAGTTGTTGGATATCAATCCGTATTATGAAGAAATGTTTCACCATCTGGAGGAATTGAAAGAAATTGCCGCAGAGTAAGTTGCACTTTTGGCACCAGAGTTTTATTAGCTATGAGTTAAGGATGGGATTTATTCTGAATTTAATTTTACAGGGACCCGAGGAAATACAACTGTAATATAACTTGCCAATTATGCCAAGAAACGGTGTTTGGGGTTTATCAGTTGCGAACGCATATATCAGTTATGCAACACACCAGAAATGAAAAGGAACTGAGGAACAACCATTTGAATCAAATAATTCTCAATCAAGAGAAAATTGAACTTTCGTGAACAATTTTACCCAGAAAAAAAATGTCAGCACTCACAGTTATGAAATGTTTTGTTCGTCATTTTAGACAACAGATATCAGTTTTTACTTTACAAGTTGAAGTGCAGAATGAAATTATTATAGGGATTTAATTAGATTTTATGGGTAACGCTATTGTTAGGACGACTGTTGTTTCAATTAGTGTAATTATTGCTTAATAGCTGATGAATTTCGATAGTGTTATGATTTTTACAATTAAACATAGATTTGTTTATATTTAAACATTAAACAAAGCATAAATGAATATTGCATGACAAAAATGAAAAATAAAAATGTAAGATTTTACTTAAGTATTTAGTATATACTCTGAAAAGTGGCGATAAATTGCTGGCGCAAGTATTTTCTATGCAATAATTCAACTGCGTACAGAATTTATAAACAAATTAAGATTTTTAATTTGTTTTTAGTTACAACTTGTTGAATTAAGCCTTAATGTATTATACATTCATATTTTTACAGTGATGAAACTTTTAATTCCCATGGAATTTTATTTTGGAAAGTCGTTTGTTTTTAGCGATTAAATATTTTTATACTCTTGTAATTTGTGTATGTATTTTTATACAATAAGTATAGTAATAATAAATGAAGTAAGTTTGAAGAACATTTGTTAAAGCTTACATACGAAACTAAACATTATTTGTTTAATTAAAAATTCCTCTCCCAACTTTGCTTAACATTTTACTCAAATAAAATCAAATATTTGTTGTAAAATGTAATTTTATATTAATGGGATACTATTAATAAAATATCACTTTCTAAATAAAAAGCTTATTTATTGTAAAATGTAATTGACAGTACTGTTGTGACATAATATACATCATCATGCTAGTAACAGAATCTTAGCATATGAGTTATTATTATAAGAATGCAAATCATTTTACATACTAAATATTATACAGTCAAAGCAAATTATAGTACAATTTTACGTAGCGTAGTAGCAAATTAATAACAGCTTTCCGTAAGTATTTTTATGTCAGTCTGAAATTGTATTCATTAAAGGGACCGTCTGGTGCTTTTTGGCCAAAAAAGATTTTTTGACAAATTTTGTTTTATTGCACATTTTAATGTTTTGATATGTGCTCTATAAAATGGATTTAAAAAAACATGCAGAAAATGTTATTTTTCATGTTTTTGAAAGGTTTTTTAGTGACTGTCAGGGAATTTCTTACTTTGAACTCGATTGTCTGGAAAACTTTTTTTGCAGAAATTCTTAACTTTAAAAAGATAAAGGCAAACGAATTTTGATCCGATTTTGATGTAGTTTTCGTTAAATTGTTCAGAATTTAATAATGAATAGATTGGTCAGACAGAATTTTGATTGTTCAATTTGAAAAAGTTATTCATATTAATGTATTTTTAATATGAATATTGTATTTAGTTAGTAACCCCCATTCTCTTCCATGGTCAGACCACGATATTGGGCATGTGAAAAATGTTGCATATGAATGCGTAGCTTTTTACGTATTTTTTGAAATTTTCCCAAAAAGGTTTTATAAAAATGGTGTAGAAACATTAAAAGTATTCCACAGAAAAATCAAAGTGATTTTTTCTGATTCTTGGTGCCAAGAAGGAAGGCAAATAAACGAATTATACTTCGACGTTGACAACCAACTCCCTTTCAACATGCCAATTGATGTCTTGCAGAAAATATGCAGTTATTTGGAATTTAGAGATAGACTTTGATTAGAACAAGGTATACAGAAATGCATGCAGGACACCGAAACAGCTGGTGATGGGAATTGACGACCCCGCATATCCGAGTCATGACAGCGGCAGTTGCCTCTTAACTCGATGTTGAAAGAAGACCACAGCGAAGGGAAATGGAAAAAAGGAAGACATGGAGCCTGTACCACGTAAAGTTTTGAGAGCAATAAACTATTATGTGTTGAAAAACTCAACCCCAATTTTGTCAGAATCAGAAGTAAACAAAGTGATCAATGTACATTGCAATGGATTACGCAATCCAAGAGGAGAAAGGCGTTTGAAAAAGAAAAGGCTAAGAAGAAGGATGACAATCAGCCGCGTCGAGTCGCTAAGAAGAAGAAAATGGAGGTAAAACGGCGCGGTAAAGAAGCAAGAGTGGAGAAGGACGAGGCAGATGAGAAGATGGACGAGTCGGATTAGAGGATGCAGGAAAGATTGGATTCTGAGGACGACGAACAAGGAAACGTTTATCTCATCGCAATTGACAACGTTAAAATGATCAGGCTTGACATGTTTTATTTTCAAGATTAATGACAGTAACAGTTACAATTTGTTAATGAAAAGCGGCCGGTAAAAACACCAATGCTAAATGATGTGACTGACTTGGTTGGGAAGATTTAGGCCCAGAGATTTCGATCGTACCGGACTATATATAACTGCGTACATTAAAAATGCATGACAATTATTAACAAGAAAAGTGTTTTTAAAATGAATTATTATTGTAATAAAAGGTATTTTCAGTCGTGTTGGAAAATAAAAAAAGGACGAAAATATTTATAATATTTATAATCATATTAATGTAAAACAAAGCTCTATTTTTGGCCTGTTTGTGACATTCTTTCATAAAGTCGTGAAAATTGGTGTATCTTTAACTTTTTTAAAATGCCCTATACTTGATTAATTGTTAACAAAAATATGATTTGTTTTAACTTTTTTGCAAGAAACGAGTTAACTTTTGTTTTCTATTCGTTCGTGGCACGTCCTACCGGTGGGCTTAGCTCTCGGCTGTCAAAACGGTCAATGGACGCTCCTACTTTAATCCCATTAAAGTAAAAAAATTTATATCAAAGAGCTATCAATGAACTTTGTTTTACATTGGTAGCTCTTTGCAAAAAAAATTTCATCAAAATCGATCGAATAGTTCTGATTTTAGCCATTTTACCAGACGGTCCCCTTAAATATTCATGTAAAACACGATATCCAAAATTTTATTTCTGCCATTTGTACAATGCCTGAATCTCCTTAAAACAGTTCTATTCAGAACTGATTAAAAACTAAAACTTATAAATAAATTATCTTAATGTAAATGAGACCGGGGAAATCATTTTTTCTTTATAATAAATATGTATATGTTATAATATAACATATACATACTATATGTTATAATAAATATAGAACTTGTCAGATCACTATTCTTCATTCATAATCATTTGTAAGAAGACGAGTCTCGATTATACGTCGCCTATGATAAATGCTTTTATTCCGTGTAAAATTTTTTGTTCGCAAATATCTTTGTTCTAATAATTGTTCTTTTCACTTTTCACTACTGTTTCACTTACACACATTTTTTATTTGCTTATCTTTTATTATTATGTACACTGTTAACTAATCACTATTGTGAGAAATCACCTTTGATATAACAAGTGTCAAAAACTGAACACCGTTGCTGCTAATATTTAAGTATTTGAGAACATTTATGTAATACTGCCATGTAACGAAATTCAATTCTTCCTTTGAGGATGATTTTAATAAATGTAACTGGATTTGTAAACATACATTACACACATTTAATGTTTGTAACATATGAGCCTGGAAATACTTGGCTATTTCTGGTTATTACGTCAAAATAGTTCCAAAGGGTCACAATTATATATGAAATGATGAATTCTACATTGTATATATAACATGTAAAATTGTAATAAAATTCTCAGTTGTTTTAGAAATTGTTTAAGGCCACATGTTGTTTCAGTTCCCTAATTTGTACGTTTTATAATGTTTGAAACTTTTTTTTTAATTATAATTGTTTTTAATATAAAGTTGATATTGATAGAGAGCTTTTAAGTACTTAAAAGAACATGACATCCTATTTCAACACTTGCAATATTTTAGAATAAAAGGCTTTTTTACTATTATTTGCAATTTTTTAACCCTTAACAATTTGATCATTGAAAACATTAAGTATATTTGTAGAATAAAAAATTACAATGAACAAATAATCGTATAGATTAAAAACAAACTATAAATAATCTTATAGATTATTTGTAGTTTGTTTTTATCATAATGTAATTGTTTTATCATAAAAAATAATATGATAAAACAGTTTAATAACTTTATTGATTGATATATTTATTTGATATTTGTATTACGAACTTACGTTCAAAGATAAGGCATCAGATCCATTAAAAATCGTCAAATGGATTTCATGTAGAATTCATTTCATTTAGATATTGTTAACATCAACTTTTTTGGATTACTTTGTAAAATGTTTTGAGTACATTGCTCTGAAAACAGCTATAGTACTACTACTTTTATTTGTAGTATATGTAAAATTATTAAAGTTATATTATAAAAGGGGCGATGGTAAATTGCGCCAAAAATTCCTGATAACGAAAAAGTTAGTGTAAATTGCGCCAATCTTGAAAACTTATTAGTGATAAAGATAGTGTAAATTGCGCCAGAAGATGATTCTCGTACCGCAAAAAGATGACTGAAGATGATACGAGCAATATGCATAATATTTTCCTTCTCACTTTAACAGACTTAGAACTGTCTGTTAGAGTTCTCGGACATGTGTGATTAAAAATATACACTGAATTTAACATATACAATGGTACCCGTAGCCATTGCAAAACACTGTTCGGATGTAGGAGCACCGGGAATAGCAATGTTCCCAAACCGAGAACTCCAACAATGATTGGGGCCGGGGGGATCGTTTTTCATCACTGGCCCTGGCTGGTACTCCCCGAAAACTGTTTGTATAGTTTGTGGGAGAGACGTTGATTGAGTCTTTCTTTATTCTTTTTCGTGGTCTTGAATGTTCGCTGTGGCCATAAGAAACTCAGCATTTCGTTTATAATAAGCGGAACGTCAGTACTTATACCGTCGCACATTATTTTCATAATTAGTTCTGACGGTTCCGCTTGCACTTGAAGAAACTTGCGATTATTTTGACCCCATGTGGGGTCACACATGGGGTCAGCTTAATGTTGATTTTACATACCCTTTTTTCCCAGTGTAGACGATTTAATCATTTATAGATCATCTTTTGGCGCAATTTACACTATCTTTATCACTAATGAGTTTTCAAACGTGGCACAATTTACACTATCTTTTTATCAAATTGATAACGGTTTTTATCAAAGTGGCGCAATTTACATGCAGCCTATAAAAGTTATAAACCTGTACGTTTATCTAAAACAGTTTGTTCGTTTTCAATAAAAATGGCATATTATGTATTGCATTATCAATATTCACAAAAAATTGACACTATGTATGTATTTAACTCACAATATTTATGTTGGGTGATTAAAGTACCTATTGGAGTTACGGCTAAATAAATTAATTGCATAAAAATCCTCAGTTTTACTGTTTTCAATTTAATTTCGCAAAATTACAATTATAACTGTCACACATTTTATTTAAATACAGCAGAATTAGTTTTTTTTATCATAAATTTATACAATTAACAATAGCCATAACTCCATATTAATTGACCGATTATTATATGATAATTGATATTCAGTCTTTTGCCTAAAAAGGAAGATTATAAACATATTTTTTTGTTTATAAGTGCATTTACCTAGGTAAAAAATTACTAGAAACCCGAGTCATATTTTTTACCTTAGATATTATGAATAATCAATATAAACTGACTCTTCTTGATCTGTTCTGAAATACATCAAATATTATCTATATGCAATTGACGTCCTATTTCTTAAAATACTTTATTCTTAATTTATGATAAATAAAATTCCTTGCGATGTAATTTTTATCATAAACTTTGATTCCAGAAAACTTTGTAACCGAATAAATTAATTTGACAGTTATTTTACAATTCGGTCTCTCATTGCCTGATTAAATAAAGTATAAATTTCATTCTCAATAAAATGTACAAGATTTTGCCAATAATCTCAACTCCTAGTCAATAAATACGAATATAAAAAAAATAATATCAAAACAAACAAGATTATAAAAAATATTTTTTTCACTACCATGCAAGATATCGTACAGATCAAAGGCGTGTGACACACCCCGCACAGACTTTGCACTTTTGCAGAACAATTATCTAAACTTTTGGACAATTCTGAAAAACGTTCTTAGAAGGTTACTTTCATTCCAGCTGTTTTAGTTGAATTAACATACAGAGAAACTGTTTCTGATGTAAATACTTTTATAAAACTAAGAATATCAACAGACAGTTGGAAACAGAAAATATTTTTTAAATATTAGACACATTTTCACCTTCATATTATCAACTTTTTTGGATGGTAATGTTTGATTTGCTGTTATAAAATCATGCTAATCTAAAATTAAATGAATTTATATTTTTAAATATTGTCCTATTAGGTTTTTCTAATTAAAAAAGTGCCTTAATTAATCTTCTTTAACTTTGTTTTTTTTCTTGTCAGCTGAAAAATAAGAATATATCAAGAATGAGACTCGATATCTTCCCTCAACTAAAATAACCGAAACGCTCCATGGAACCTTCCAAGAAAGATTCATTTAACTGTCCAAAACCTGAGATGAAGTTTCTGCAAATGTACATCTTCTCCCGGGGATCATGCATGACAGCCTGTAAGTCGCTCATCCGTGCCTACAGATTATACTTTTTTTCTCTAGTATCCTCCTATAAATAAGACAAATAAAAAGAAATTGAATCGGCGTCGAAGTGGCGGCAAATAATTCTACCTTGCTCAAAAGTAATAGAAAGAGTAAAAATTATCTGTCGAATTTTGTTTCCACTGATATCCAAGTGGTGGCAAAGTATTTCATTAAAATACAGTTTCACGAACTTTAGTTCTATTCGGTAGATTCTTTAACGAACGCCTCTAAAGCAAAGACAGAGATATTAACAACAATTTCTTATTACTTCTGAAGTAATTACGCAATTTTAACCAATTTAAAAGCAGTTTTCATTTTCAATGCCGAATCTTGCCATTTTGGAATTCAATTTAATTGTTTAAATTCTTTCTTTTCATT
>JABFPB010002634.1:0-19456 GCA_022817645.1 Ceratoteleas bidentatus
CGGATAAAAAGTCACTTTATGAAGAAGTGACTTTTCGAGGTTAGATGGTTCTCGAAGTCCATGGGGCAAATATTGACCAAATCTGGGCTTTTTAAACTACCCCACGTAATAGACCAAACAATGACCAGGATTTGGCACTTAATACGGTGGAGATCTGGGGCCAAGGAGTTGACCAAATGTAGATCAAATCTGGATCTATTTGGTTCAATGGGAAACTAAAAGATTTTCTGTATAACCAGTGTAGAAAATAATATGATAAAAACAAAGGTATAATTGCTTTATCTATATTTAATTTCAATTTTTACAGTGTTCGTATTCAATTTTTTAAATATAAGGAACAGAAATAACAATCAAGTTTCCTCAAACTTTGCCAAATGACAATATTCCACACTTCTGTTAATGCTGATTAAATTAAAATTAAACAAACATTCCAACTAAATAATAAGTTGCTGTACTGCGAAATAAACACTTTAGTTCAAATATTGAATTTAGTTTCCATAAACTTAACTACCAAAATTACTAAATTATTAAATAATAATTGCCGAAATAATAATTTTCATTCAATAGTATTGTATGAAAATATCTTATAATGTATCAATATTTCAAAATTCTTAATGATGACTTTTCTTTGAAAATGTTTAGACCCGAATCTTATCACCTAACAAACTTATTTCTTTGAGTAATCTCAACATTTAATAATTACCATCACATTATAAATACTGTTATGACTATAACTTGTATCGATAAAACTTTTCTTGAAACTTACCAAACTATTCCAAGACTGTGCTCTTGAAGAAGTATGTGCATTATCAGATTTAAAATACGAAACAACAATATCCTGAAGCTTACTATTTCACTCGAATTATCTACGGAAGTGTAAATTTAGGATTCCAGATGTGAATTTCACATGTAACTACTAGTCTAACATTGTTAAATGCAAATTTCTATTTATTAAATGTATACAAAAAATTGGAATTCAAATAAACATACATATCCCATTTGAATCTATTTTTTGTATATTGCAAAAATTGCCAATAGATTTTATTAAAATTATAGTTGTTTTGTATAAACAATAGAAAATCAGATTAAAAATAGGATTTAAATAAGATTTTTTCTGACCAAATTTGTTTAGTCAAATGTCTTTACTGTTGAATAAAGTTAAATTTATAAGTTAATACACTCAATAAGTTAATTACATATAAATATTATATTGAATAAACATATTTGTATAAAAAATGGAACGTCAATTATAATTTCACATTTTCAATATTTCCATTGTTTTTCATGAACAAAGAGCATTAACAAAGATTATCCGGTTAACAAAGAGCACATTTGATCTGAACGCGAAATAATTTCATCATAATAAAATATTTTATGCAGCATATCGTTATGTTCAGATTGTCTACTTTTCTTTTCTAAATCGATACTGAATTTTCTGCTAATAAATTGTGAAAGTTATTGGTTGATTAATTTTATTTTAAAGAAATCACTTGACTTAAATTAATTGTTTAAATCATCAAAATTCCATTTAATATTAGAACTCTAACAGCATTGGTCATACACACAACATGTAAACAGTATTTAATCAATATTCCACAACTTTGACTGCCCAGGAGTATTTTCGTATTTAATAAAAATACATTTTAATATTAATTTACCTTTACACTTCACATTCTAGTGTAACTGCAAAACGTAACTCAATTACTCAATTTTTCACAAAAACCAACAATACACCTTCAGCCCTTCGATACACATTTCCCTCAATTTATCGTGTCAGATGTTCCATCATGTAACGCCAAACTTCCTTTGTGTACACTTCTGATGTGTAATTTTATATATTTCCATCATATAAAAATATTAAATCCCATTTCCCTCTAACATACTTTATATTGTAACCTGACTCCACATGTATATTCTAAGCAGATTTTCAATCCCAATTTCCATTTCCGGGCATTACTCCCCGAAATACCAAAAGTAATATGAAATGTGTTTATTTGTTTGCAGAGAATCCTCTCGGATTGTCATGGCACGACAGCGCCTGGATCCCAGTTCTGAACGCGACTAATGTAATGGATTATTTCTCCGAAAGGAGTAATCCATTTTTCGATAGAACCTGCAACAATGAAACTGTTAAAATGCAGCGAGCAAATCCGGAGCAACTGACGTAAGCACGCAATTACGTCAAGTAAATTATGAAAGTATAATTTAACAAAGCCACCTGCCGCGCTCCAATTGATCGCGTTACATTTATTTAGTATTTCCCGACGATCGCCGACAGTTTGATGAAATTGCGTTCATTGCTTTCCGCATTTCGTCACGATTGATTCTTAATTGCTCGAGTTTCAGAGTTTATTTGCATAGTAAAGTAGTACATTATAGGATTTCAACTTTTTAGTTTGCAATTCATATTTTATATTTAATTTGATTTAAATTAAATTATATTAAATTATTAAAAAGCGATTTTCTGTTTAATATTATATTCTTTAACTCATAAAAGTAGAGAACAAATTACTTTGAATATTAAATAATGAAATGATTATTCTGATAACGTTCTGAAATGATTATTGAATCATTTCAGAATGTTATCGTAATGTTAAATTGGTACAAAATATTTTTTCCTAAAAGTTTGATTAAGTTGATTAAGTTAAATTATTACTTGTAACAACATTACTATTTTAATTGTAAATTTGATAATTCATTTTGTGAAATACATAGTCTTATATACTATTAAAGGAAAATTACTATTAACAAAACATTTCACATTCTAAATTACACAAATGCAGCTTATGCTCTGTGCAGAATTTAACATTTTTATACCATAAAATTGCATTTTATTATGAATAATCAGTGAAAAATATTGTTTGATTTAAATCATTGATTTTTCGAAAAAAGTTCTTTGATTTAATTTTCTTTATTTAAATCATTTTCAACTTTTTTTTAATAACAAGCTGTACATTTTCCACAGACTAAACAATAATCTATTTACCTTCCAATATACTATGCAAATAACGAACTCACGTGTCGCTACTTAATTACTTGACATCATTACTTTGGAGAAGTGACAATTATCGACACTTGTTGCAGCGCAAACAACAAAACTTGATACATTCTCCATCGTCAATGTGAAGCGTGATAAATACAACGTCTAAAAAAGGGAGAAAAAACAAATTGCATAGCCCAAGAAAAGTCGATGGTTAAACAGAGGTGGAGGCAACATTTTATATAAGCTTATAAAAGTCGCGGCGAAATGACTTATACTTATTTGACCGTAAATCGTAAATTTAAGAACTCGCTCTAAAAAGCGGAGTAAATGGCATTGTAAATTCGGTGAAATAGTTCATGAGTGGGTGGGTGTGCACAATAATAATACAACGATAAGTATGAAAGGCAGTATGAAAAAGTATCGAGCCGGAAGTAAATCTCTTTCAATTGCACGGGGCATGACCGCAATATGGTCCGGTTAACAATAATTCGGGATCAATTATTTTTGCAGAAACATGACGGGAATCGAGTATATCCTCCTGCACGTGCAAGAACCAATTCTCTACGTTATCCGGAAACAGCACCGAACGTCGCCCACCACTGTCATTCCGCTGGCCGATTATTACATATGTGCCGGAATCGTTTATCAGGCCCCGGATTTGGCGTCTGTGGTAAATTCAAGATTGGTAAGTTTCGGTAACAGCAAGCAATAACAGTAAAAAATAATCAGTAGAATATTTAGGAAAAATGAGATTTATTGTCAGTTTCGTTGGTTTTCTGTGATTAGTTTTGATATTTTTTAAAGATTTATTAGTTTTGTTGTTTAAAGATTTATTGGTTTTATTAGTTTTCTTATGAATTTCTATGATTTTTTATGAATTTATATGTTTCTCCATCAACGTCTTATGGTCTTTATACAAAAATCGTAAGATATTTATAATAAAGCCATATGATTCCATAAGTATGTACACATCAATCTCCTGGTTGAAACACAGAAGGGCTATGTTTCCACTGGGCTATTTTTAGGCTTCTTCAGTTTTTTGCATTACGTTCAGTATAACACAGTGGATAAATTCTCAAATTTCCTGACCATTTATGGCACTTTTCCTCGACTCGCATTTACAACGACTAATGGTATTTCATCCAAATTACCCAGCTGTCTGCGGCGCACCACTTGCAGTCTGCGTTCGAGGAACTCAGCACTTCGTCGCGGTATCACCCGAGCAAGGGTTATTCCTGGGATTTCAAGAATGGCAAATCAATGGCTGCGAAGAAGGAGATCCCAGTACGAGAAGAATGCAGTTCGTTGTTCCAGCGACAGCGAGTCGATATGTTATTGGCTGAGCTGACGAGGAAGTTCCCCATTCCTTTCCCGAAGCCGATTCAACCTATGCCGTCCGAGCCACGTAATATTTGCGAAAAACGACGCTTTTATTTACTTGTTCGCTGGGGCAGCAGTAATAATATTGATGTTGCTATTGCTTGTTGCAGAGGCGGACGCGAACAAAGAGGTGAAGACTGAAAAGAAGGACATGAAGCCGCCGCCGGAGAAGAAAGTTCGACTAAACTAAGTTACGGTTATTTATTTTCGGGTGTAAGAGGATCGCGACTTGCAGCGAGGTGCGATACTGAATGATATTTATGAATGCGTCTGAGAGTACGAGTCGCTGTTTATTAAACGAACAATAAACACCGAAGTCACACAACTCAATTCTCCGCAGTACCCCCAACTTCTCCCAACAAACTCGCCTTGTTTAAAGTCTAGATTAAGACGTTTGCACCTAAAAACTTTAAACTAACTCGCTCTTCTTTGGGGAAACTTGGACGAGATTGTTTTACATTTGCATCAGTCATGCCTGAAAATTAGCGACGCCGCTTGGAATCGCGGAAAGCTCTATCAGCCCAACCGGACGTCACACAGTCCGCCTAATTGCGACCAATGAAATACCAATTCACCGGATTAATAATTCATGAGCCTAAAACCCGGCGATGGCAGTTCAAACAAAACAGAAAGGACCAATTAGGGGCTGCAGTAAAATCGAGGAAGTGTCGGCCGGGCGAAGTGTTTCCGCCGCAGCTAATTGCCGAAACCAGACGGCTTCCATTATTTATTCGCCGACGCATCCGGTCAACTTTTTCGTCCTCGTCGCCTTCCCGAGGATCACGTCCTGCGCTTGCCGCAAGAGGGCGCGCGCCTGCGCGTCGCGCGTTATTGTTGACCGACGCTAAGGATGTTTTAACCGGAGTGGTGGCCTCAATCGGCCGACTTTAGGCGGAGAGGTGGAAACGCGGGGGGAGGTGGCGAGCCCCCCCGGGGTCCGTCTTTCTCGCTCGGTTACACACGGAGGAAACCAGCCCAACTCCCTCCAATTCAGCAGCCAATCGCAAAGGATCCGCGGAACTGAAAGACCACCTGTCTAACAGCAGACATATATATACATGCGGACATGTATACACCGAGCGTATATATCGCGGGAATATAGATATATATATGTATTCTAGCTTTCGCCATTCACGTTTTAATAAGGCCGGCTGATGAAAATGCGGTTATTGCGGACGGCGACAAAAATGCCCGACCCGGGGCTTAATCGAACGCATCTTAATTAAATTTCGCGCCATCAATTGGCTCCAAGATAAAACTCGAATGTCAATTTCCGCCGGCTTCAGAGGAGCGCTTAATTGACGAGCTAATGCACTTAATTCGGTTCGATTTCGATGGCGGCGATATCGGATTCCGCATTTGGAAAAGGCGCACCGATTTTTCATTTACTATATACGCGCGTGTATATAGGCGGGTACAATTTCATTGAAATGTCACAATACGCCAACGCTTGGGACACTGCCAAATCTGGAACAACCACCTCATTTCTATAATCCTATATTATCCGCCACAAAAATGAATTTCCGATAGCAAAAAGCGTTCGCGGCGGAAAAAGCCGGGCTTTTACGAGCGACGCGTCTGACTGGCGGACACCGAAGGCGCTTACCCCGACCTGGGGTAATTATTTTTTTAAGCGCAGTCCGCGCTGTTCCGCATCGATTTTCCCGCTCGTAAATGTTGTTCAATTTAATTTCGCGGGATTATCCCGCGGCCGCCATTCGATTCGCCGAGTTTCGGTTCAGAGTCGGCGCTTGGAAAATCGCGTTGCGCGACGCTTCGGGTTTCGCTAATGCGGATTTTTGCGCGGCGCTTTTGGGTTGAGGGGAATTTTAATTTCGACAAATATTGACGGCAACGCGTTCGGTGGTATTTGAAACGGCTTCTCTGATAAAAATTGCGGCGGATGCGCGACTGTTCCGTTCAAAGAGAGCTTTTTCGATTCGGATTCGCCGTTTATTATCGGACTTATCAAATATTCGGTTCAAGTAGTCGAACTTTTAATTAAAAATGTTCTTGTCGCGGAAGTTCAATAAGCTTCAAATCTCATTAGGTTTGTAGTATTTGCAGGCAGTCATTGGCACGTTTCCGGAGGTTTCCAGCTTGCTTTTTAATTTAGTTTCAAGATAATTTATTCCTTTCAGTTTTATATTCGGTGAAAATCGGATTTTTTAAAGAAGCTTGCAGTTTTGTTTTTGTTTATAATTGAGTTTTCTGTAATTTACACGCGAATTATATTACTTGATGTTCATCAATCAAAATTGATAGTCTGATAGTAACTGAAAAGTGGCTGAGCAAATTAAGCGTGCCATGTGATCAAGTTTGCGAACTGCACACGCCCCCGGCCAATCGGCCTTTAGCGATCTGCCGCGTTCTCATGAATGAACCAGAATGGATGAACGAAAACAAATATGTAACGATAAGAATTAATGCGGCCATGTTAGAGCAGCGAAGTGCCGCAGTGCGACCTAGATTGTCACCATTCATAATACTAGCCATATCATCGATTCATAACCGTTCGTCCGCGTATTTTCTGGAAACTTAAAAAACATTCTTCTTCACATAAAACTGTTATCTAAAAATGTCTACCTACAATTTCCACAACAATTTCTCTAAAAAATCCTACATAATCTAAAAAATCTATCCAAAAATTAATTTATGGGGAAATTTGGTCGGATTTAAAATTACCATATTAGCCTTTTTGAAAAAATGGTAATTTTTCAAATTTTAACCACCACCTCCGTGTTTGGGATGAAAAATCCTTTAATTTGAATCCAAACTTGAAAGCATTTAAAGCTACTCTAAAAACTAATGTTTTCAAAAAACTTATCATTTTTCAAAATACACACATTTTTCAAAAACACTCCAAACATAGCCATGTTTATACTCAAATTAAAGGATTTCTGCCTCCTAAACACGATTCTAAGAACAGATTTTATCTCAAATGCCTCTGTTTCGCAGAATCACTTAAAAAGCATTTCTGTCTATAAATCTCTTCAATAACCATCTCCTAAATTTGAACTTCAAGGGTACCACTCTTCAGCAACAATCGTGTTCGAAATGTTGGTCTGGCTTGGATGTGTCATCTACCCCCATCCGAAAATGTGGCGCGATTCCGCCCCCGTCACGTACACTTAATGCCACGTCTCTCCGTACACAAAACCGACCCAGTTTCGCCCGGCACCCGGCCGAATTGTACTCGAAAGAGCCGCAAATTGCGACTGACAAGGCTTCGGCCGTGGTCCCGGATGCGCTCGCAAATCCGCTGGTCCGGTCGAAGTGTCCGGGGTACTGCTGGGCCGCGTGCCCCGGAGCCCGTGAAATTAAACGATTAAGCGGCAAAACGCGCGAAACTCATGAATGAAACATATCACAGCTGGTCGGATCGATGGAGCAGCACACCCTTTCGACGTAGTAATCAATACTAGAGTCGGGTAGGCGTGGAAGGAAGGTACGGGAATGGCGAAGTCCATTCAGTAGAAGCGCGCTATTGATTGAGTGGGCGGCGGAGGAAGTCGCGCTCCCCGCGCCCGTCATTCACATTCCGATGCAGAATGGCCATAGGGCGCCGGGTCCGTTTCTTTTCGCGACGGCAACTTTGCAACAAGTTGTCGTCATTGGAAAAAATAGGACGAAATTTGGAAGGGAAAATTTTGGCAACGTTTGCAGAATGCAAAATAGAACACAATATTCCTGCAATGTTTTGTGTTTGTTTTAAGGGAAATCCGAGGCTAGTACTATAAACAGAGTTACGAGTTTAAAATGTAAATAAAGTGTTAATGGATGTTGTTACAAGGACTTTGCTTAACATTTTTTGAATAAATATGTTTTTATAAAGAAGATGTGAATTAATTAATAAAATGTTATTTTTTTGTTTAAGTGATTATATCATTTTTAAACAAGGAGACATTCTAATATTACAGTTAAATGTAATGAAATATTACACATTTTTCTGAGAGTCTCTTCATTATTATTATTATTATTATTGTTATTATTAATTAAATACAGTTTTTAGTTGAAAACTTGTGAATTGGAAACAGCACGAAAAATGCAACATAAAATTCCAATTTGCAATCCTTCTTTCTCTATTTTAGGCGAATGATTTGAACCAAAAATTGTATAAAAATGTAAGAAAAAGTTTCAATTTCGAATTCCAGTTGATATGCATACTTTTTGTCCCAATTTTCGTGATATTTTGGGTTAAAATGTTTTGAGATAGAAACCCAACATCATTTAACGGACCGTAAAGGAAACGCGTTACAACAAATAGAGGACGATAAATGTTACGTAAAATTCAAATTACGCATTTCCTTCAAAAGAAGCTTTTTTATCTTATTGACAAACATACTTTGTACAATAAGATAAAAAGAATAAGATAAAAATTAGTGACTTAATTCAATGTTACAGTAGAAAAAAATTCACTTAGAAAGCTGCATTTTTTTTCTACTGTAACATTGAATTAAGCCACTAATTGTATTGAAGGAAAGATTAAACTGTTAAATGTTAAAATCTTCTTTTACCAAGAACATTTTAAAATTGTATTCCCTTTCATCGAAAAAGTCAATGTTATTAACGCAAAAAAACTAAGCTGTAAAATATATTTTCTTTGAATTCCAAAGAAAAAAACGTTGTTTCAAAGCTACAAATGAATCGCCTCCAATTTGAAAATTACATTTGATATTTCTAAACTAGAAATATTAAATGAAAATCAATTATAAGCAATAGTTTGAGATCTATAGATGTCAATGATCTAAAATATACAATATACTCAATTTACAATTGCATTCAAATTCAAGAATCTCTTCCGAATATAAAAAAAATGTTCAAATCCTCTCGAAATTTCAATTCAATACTACTTTTATCATTTTCTATCGCAGAAACGCTATTTACGATTTTAAATAGAAATAGAATACGTAAGTTCCTATAATACTGAATCATTTCATTTTCTAGACACATATTTGTTCTTGGGAGATAAGCTGTTTTTTTCGGATGGTTATGAATATTTTTTAGTGTTACATTTCTTTTTTGGGTTGTGTTTGTAGAGCGTTTTTTGTGAACCCGACGTAATTTTGGCGAGTGGGCTCCGAACGACGCCTACGGGGTGAAATTGCCCGCTGACGTCACGTAATAATGATGTCAGGCGCAGCGATCGCGGCACTGTTGCGCCTCCTGGTGTAACACTCGTCGCATGCTTTGATTCGCGCGACACTGCGGGCTTTGTCATGAACGATGTTTTGTAAAAATAACAAAAATGGATAGTATGAAAAATGGATGCGTTAAAGAAGCAAAGATAGAGGTTTAGCTTTGGAGATTATTTTATGACAGTAATGACTTTCTTTTATGCAAAGATACAATATTTTCGTTGTAATTGAAGTAAAGGTGTGCGTAGGAGGTTTTTAAAATGAATAGAAATGTAGATAATACACTTATTTTCTAAATTCATTACGATTATTAAATAAGAATTTAAGTGTTTTTCTCGAGAATTGCTCTGAAAAGGGGAAAAATAATAGAATAAAAAGAGTTTTCTTGTAAAGTATTTCTTATGGGTGAAGAAGCGGGCTAAAGTAGTTTCGACGATTTTTGAAGTAATGTGTTATATGGGTAGATTTTGAAGTATAAGTATGATACAATTTCGTTCGTTCCAGTTTCTTTTAATCAGTAAAAGTATCCTGTAACTTTTGATGTCCCAATTGTAAGAAGAAGTACGGTTTACTCCACTTCTCTTTTTGATTTCCCATGAGAGCTGGACACACAATAATTTCGTTCAAGGCCAACTATATTAACATTTTCGTATTTACTGAATAACAATAATATTTTGGTTTTTGCTGAATTAATAATAATTTGAAGAATTTTGAAAAAAAACAAATGTTGTAGAATTTATCTACACTCTTAAAACAATCTCATCATGAAAGGAATCGTTTCATAATTAAAGGATTTTCCGCTCAATATATCGACAAAACTAAATCTTTTTATAATAAAAGGAATAGTTTTAATACAAAACCACTACCAATTCAGTTTAAAATAAATCCTTTCAACATAAAATTAAGTTGTATTAAGATAAAAGGATTTTCAAAAATTTACAACATAAGTATTTTCAACATAACATGAAGATTTTTATGAGTGTACACTTCTTTAACCACACCCGTTTCAATGAATTGAAGCGATGTATTAACACGATTTTCTCGTTCTAATACTATATTGGAATTACATTTTTAAATATTTAGTATTGAATAGAAATCTTCCTATTTTATAATTCAGTTAAAATGTGTCATTTTGTTCTATTAAAATTTTTTCCATTTTCTTTTCTATTATTTGTTTTGCTAATTTTTTCTATTAATTTTTGCTACAAAAATAAGGCTCAACACTCAAGTATTAAAAAATGAACCTCTTTTCCTCGGATTTTACCTCCGTTTTCTTTTACGATACCCCACTGTTCCCATTCATCAAATTACTTTTCCAAAAACAAGCAAACCACATGTAGTCCTGTTTCCATCGAGATTTTATCGCGCGTGACATTTCGAGCCCCGGGCTGACGCATTTTTTGCGCCCCGAGCGGCCCGTCAAAGACAGCCGGCCGATGGATTTGACCCGCTCCACTTAATCGCGACGCGAAATCACTTTTTCAGGGGTGAAAGGGGCGACCTCTATCGTGAAACATGTGCACAGCTTAAATGTCTTCCGGGATGCGTGGGGTGTAATTGAAATGGCAGATTTATTATTACATTGCACTGTCATAATTATCATCATAATCATCATTATTATTATCGGGGACAATGCGGAAAACGCTTTTTAGCTTATTAAATGAAAGCGATTATTTTGGATTTAATTCTATTCATATTACCGTGTTTACCAGATTTCATCGTTTAATTTGAGTAGTAGTCATGTTTGAAGTGCTTAGAAAAATTCGCAAAAACTCGCAAAAATATTCGATTGGAACAAAACAATGAATTTATACAAAAAAGGAATCATGTTTGCAAAAAAGAAATTATTTTCACCGAATAGGATTTCTTTTTTTGAAAAGGGATGCTATTTTGTAGCAATAGAGATCTTATTCTTTCAACACGAATTTCAGTGATTTTTCTCACTATACTTTGAAAAATAATACTTTTTAAGAAAGCTTTAAATTGAAGATTGAAAGATTTTATTATTAAAAACACAATCGTGTTTGGAGTGTTTGGAAAAATTCAATTCGATAATAAATTGGACTACTTTCTGAAGTACTAAAGCTACTTTTTAAAGAAGCTTATGTTAAGTTTGTTCTTAAATTAAAGGATTTATTTCTCCAATCATAATATTTTTGCCAAAAATAAAAAAAAACGATTTTTTTTAAATTTAAATACAAACATTTTTTAATACATTAAATATGTTCGTGTGATTAATAAAACCAAACGATTTTTTCACTCCACATCGATCCGGACAACTTCAACCAAAAGTAATTCGGGAATGTCTTAAGCCCATTCATTATTATTAGTCCTTTTTCATATTTTACGTTTACCTCTACTTTTATCTCGGCCACTGATTTTTATCCCGCACAATGATACAGTATATCTCTGTACTAAGGCGAAATGTCAATGGGTGACGAACTCCCTGCTAACTGAATCCACTTTTTCGCGAAACGTGACTCGGTCGCGAAACCGGGTCGACCTTATAAATCGCGCCCCGATTATTTCGCGAAGACGCAATCTCACTTTTGCAAAACACCCTTTGACAAATGGACCTCTTTCTCCCCGAAAGCTCGAAAAATAATAACGAAGTGCAGCACTCCGATCCCGCCGAAACTCCGTCGCTACATCAGCTCTCATTTGAATCCGCAATTTGCGCCGGCGAAATGCATTTAACCGACGTTTCGCAAAAAAGTCGGCGCGGAAAAAGTCGCGCAATTTCAACTGTCACACCTTGCCGATTTTTTTCCGCAGCGACCTTTTTGCCGCTTTAATTGCAAATTCACTTTTTCGCCGCTTTTTCGCACGTATGAAACGTGACTGGCATCGCTCGGTTGCGGAGAAACACGCTGTTCGCTGTAACCGCGCGATTTTCGTCGATCGCATTTTTTCGGGACTAATCGCGGTGAAAAATGACGCCGGTTTTTGGTATAGGCCGCACGCGCGTTTTTTGCGCGTGTTCGTTGACATTTCACTCCGCTGGCACGTGAACGGCTGATTGAAATTTACTGACGTATAAATAATCCGAGTTAGGGGGAGGGAATTTTTCATTACGACGGGACCCTTATATTTCAAATGTGATATACTCGCATTCTTACGAAAGCCCATAAATGGCAAAGAATACGGGATGGAGAATTTATTGATCTTGACACGGGAGAAGCGACATCGGCGGCGCGCTTGCGAGTATGCGAAAACGGGGATTCCACTTTGAACCCCCGTAAGATCTGGAGTGAAAAAATCTTATTGCAATTCTAGAGGCGCTTGAGAGACTTGACTTATGTTAAGGGGAGAGATCAGTGGAAAATCGAGTGCGCAATAAAATTTAGAAATGTTTGAAAATTTGGCATTCCGTGTAAGTTTCTAACATACTGCATGTGGCAGTCTTTGTAGGACGTTTATTGGTGGAGATTGTGAAAATTCGTGAAAATCTGTATATTGAAAATATAGAGATAGAAAAAGCCCTGTTATTTGATGGATTTTTGCGAATTTCTCTGTTCTTGCTTTCACTGGTTTTGTGAAAAACTGATATATCGTTGTATCAAATAGAGATCAAACTGACAAAAAATTATCAGAGATGAACATTTCATTCACGAGTAATTATATATTGAATAGCAATTCACTACCACATTTTGAAGGTACGATGTTGCATAAATAATAAACTTATTTGCGATTTCTACATTCTGTTAAATATACGTCACTTAACGGTAGAACTACTAATGTATATATTATGATTTTATTGAAAAAATCTTAAATTCACATGACTGTGTATCAAAATTTTTTTGCGTAATTTCTCATATTCTGACTTGAAAAATGAAGTGCGTGTAGTTTGTAAAAAATCAAACTTTGAGAAAAATTTTGATTTCTTCATTTTTTACAAATTGAGAATTCGTATTTGCAGCGTAATCCCAAACATGTAAAATTATACGATATGTTGCATATTATATTTGGAAATTGCAAAACTGGTTTGTAGGGTAAAACGAGGTAAGTCCACTTTCTAAGTTTTCGAGCAAAATATAGGATTTAAGTTTTTAGTTTCCATTTAAGTGTTTCGCTAATATTATTTGATTTAGCTGTATAACTTTAAAATGAATTTCAATGAAGAACTCAGAATTCCAAAAAATAAAAGTACATATATAAAACAACTGATATATGGGCTCTGACTCGGTTAAAAAAAAGGACTTACCTGGTTTTTCCGCTCAACCACAGAATTTATTATGTAATTTTATATTTGATCTTTAAAAAGCTTGTTTTTTGAGCCATAGACTCATCAATTGTCCCCCTCCACGGACATCTTTAGTAAAAGGCGAAAGATTTATGCGTATATTGAAGGGAGACCAGAGTAAGATACGTATTTTTCTGAATATCTTTGAAAAATGTCTATATTGAGGCAGTCAAGTTTTTTTTACATGTTATAGACATTTTCAGAAAATTGAAGAGATTTCGAGAATTTTTATTTTTACTGAAACGGTAGGATGAAGCGAGGTGGAAAGTACGAACAACTAAACTAGTCTAAAAGCAAATGTAATTTTGTTAATCAAATTACAATTTTTTAAATAGTCATAAAGTGTTCAGTCTTTACACAAAGTCTTAAAACATATCCTGAAGAGTATAATTGGACCCTTAACTGAATTTAAGTTATAATAAACAAAAGCATGGAAACAGGCATTTTTCTGACTTTTTTTGTAAACATGTCAAAATATTGTACAAATATTTGTTCCCTGGAAACACATTATTTTATTGCCCATTTTTAATGCATAGTTGAAAACATCCTTATCCAATTTCCCAACAAAACAGTTCCCAACAAAATAAGTTTCGGTAAACTCGACTTTTTCAAACTTAACATTAAGAAACTTTAAGTCATAACAAGAGGATTTGGGAAAAAGTAATTGTTTCGTACAATGTTGCAATCTTGTCCAACGTTTCGTAAATTAAATAGAAATGACGAAGGCAGCCGGCGAGCGCTCTAAGGTGATTTCGTCATCTGGCGGCGTTTTCAGACTGAAACTCCGGCATTTTCGCAAATCCTTTTAAACTAAAGCGATTCCGGTTGCGATAAGAGGATTGCTTCGCCGATAAGACCATTGCGCGCGTAATATTCTTACGCCAAGTGGACTGCCGGCTGATCGCGGCAATTAATAAAATTCAGTTTCGGCGCTCATTTATCCTGGACCCCGAGCGAGAAATCATTTGTTCGCCAGTTTTGCTCGGATTCGAGACTTTGTCGTCACACTGGCGGAGTACATTTTTTCCGCGTTAGCGTATTTCTTTTCCGCGCCATGAAATCAATTAATGCAACGTTCGTTAAGTTGGTCTTCTGAGAGTTTTTCCTAAAGTTAGAGATGCTTGATCATCTAAAAAGGAGACTCTCTTGTGATCCTTTTATAAAACATCCGGCTTTAAAAGCAATTTCGTTTAACAGGATATTAATCCTGAATGAAAAAATGTTGGAAAGTAACTTTTAATTGCAAGTTGAGATATCCGAGTCTTAAAAACAGTCTTTTTGCCAAAGGGTGTAATTTGTAAAACGCATTTGCTGCAATATTATTGTGAGTTGAAGAATGGGGTTTTACGGGTGAATAAGTCGTAAGGAAGATTGAATAAACAGAAAAATGTTATTTGAACTGAAAGGTTTTTGATTTTCTTTTAAATGTTTTGCATCTTTTCCAAGTGAACTAAGATTTTTTCAGTATCATTATCCAATCAGTCAATGACCAGCGTTTTTTAACAACAGAAATGGAATCTTAGACATCGTTTCCAGCTGGAAAACGATTCTTCTTTACGAGAATTGCTCTCATTGCAAACGAAATCCTCTACCCAAAACCAGAGTCGCCTCATTTTGATCGATTTCCGTTCCTTCCGTACAAACAAAACGCTCCCGTTTACACATTCTCAATATATCCTTTGAACATGCCAAGTGCAATTCAGATGAAAGAAGAATCTGAAAACTCTGAACTTTTTTTCTTTCAGGTGGAATATCTCCTTTTCGAAACTTCCGAATCTTGTATAAACAGCTTACACAAAAAGCTTTTCTTACACACATTAATTTTTAAAGCAACTTTTTTGTTAGTTTTATTCTTCGAGATAGGAGTAACCTATTTAAAATTTATAGATTATCTTAGAATAGAAAAAAGTAAGTAGACGTCAGAAATATTTCGAAAAAATTTGATTTTAAAAGAAAAAAGTTCTGTAAAGTAAAAAAGTATCTTTAAAAAACTATTGAAATGCCTCTAAAAAAGCGTGGGTTTGGAATAAGATATTAAGATTGAATCAAGATAAATTGAAATGAACGTTATAAAGTTACTTAGAAAAGTAGAACAAGTTTGGTTTTTACGGTCCATTAGTTATAGTTTTTTTCCACGAAATTGGCGCGTATGGCGTTGGTCGTTTAATCTATATTTATATATAAATGGTACATGTCCAAATGAACAATTTGTAATATATGTCTGACGTTATTCAAAAAATTCGATGTAATTGGATTACACGGCGAAACCAGTGTTTTATATAAAAACAGTTTTGTGCCAAATTTTAAAACACATTAAGTTTTTTTATATAAACCAAACATTCAGAAATTTCATGTTTCTAACCACAAATCACAAGCTTCTAAAACCATTATTCAGGTAAAGTACCCAGTGATTGACAGGTGACCAGTTATTGACACCTGGAATGATTCCTTATAAAAATCTAATTATTTAGGCAACTGTTATTGAAAGATTTATTATTTCTCTTAAAGAAACGAACAACTCTCGTTTATTTTTTTTTCTTTTCAAGTGTTTACATATTTGAATTTCCGCAATGTCAATTCAACATCGCATTTGCTTTCAATCGACAATTTATTCTACGACACTTCCCACTGAACAATCTACGGACTTGTTTATTTTATCAAGTTATAGAGAAAACCTCATAAGCAATGAATGCTGTGACATATTTCTAGAACATTTTTTTATCGTTTTTATAAATAAGTCCATAGAATTAGAATATTTTTTATTGCAACTCGGGAGCGATTTATGCAAGATTTTCAGTAACTATGGTACAAATTATAGTGTCTTTTATAATCAATTTCACTAAGAGTAAAGGTTGTAGGCTGTTCAAATTGTTTGAAAACTTTCAAAGTGTAGTGGAATTATTTAAATTGTTACTAAACGTAAACGTCTTCTTCTTGTTTAAGAGCAGTTTCTTTAGATTATACTAATTACTTATTTTGATTTCTTCTTTTTCATTTATTAAGCCTGAAACTTTGATATATGAAAATATCAAGTTTCAGTCTTTATTAATAATAAAAACGATATAGAAATTTAAAAAAAACGAGACAACCTGCAAAAAAACTTGATCAAAATGAACAGAACATTTTGAGGTACATTCCGCATTCATTTCAACTGACTGGAATTCGTTTAATTTAGTTTGAGTTTTGTACTGGGTGAATGAATTTCGATTTACGAATTCAAATTGCTCTTTTTTCAGATGCTGATTTAATTCGAAAGGAAAGAAAAATTCATGTTTGTCATTAAATGGAGGGGTTGAATGAAATTGAATTCTTTTCTAAGCATACAAATTTGTCGTTGCCAGCAATTCAATTCTGGAATAAATAACAAAATTTGAATTCGAAATTATATACCCAGCAAACGAAAACCGACATTTCTGTATTTGATAACTTAGACGTTATTGTATTGGTTTCAACCGAATCCTACTTGAGCAAGCAAATTTTATCGGTTTGAACCATCAATCTCATTTCTGAAAATTATATCGGTTTAAACCGATACATTTTTAAGAACATACGAAAAACAATTTTTTCCAATTGTCAAACGCTTATAAATAAAAGTTACCGCAACATGGAGTGGCAAATATTCAATTTAAAACAACATTACTGATAGCAAAAAGTAAGATTTATTTGTTTTAAACTTAATTTCATTGAATAAATGAACCAAAATGTATCGGTTTGAACCAATCAAGAAATGCTACTGAAACCGATACGTTTTTTGCTTGATTTTCGTAGCGGTTTGAAACGTTTGCTGGGTATAATCGAAATCAATGAATTCCACTAAAGAATTCATTTTTGTATTATCCATTCATTTCTATTCATTTCTATGCAATATTTTTGCATCGTGCACTAAAAAACCAGTCTCACTTTGAAATATTTTGGTAGAGTACCCTAACAACACATCTCCTGAAATCGACGATTATACGGAGAATTTTCCAGAAATGTCCGGAGATCTCCGGAAAACGTACGTCTCCTAATTATCTACGAAGAATCTACGTAGATTTCATGGCTATGTGATGTTAGGGTAGACACGAAAATTATCTCAAAACAAAGCGTTTTTACCGATAAAAGCACCTACAATGTTTCAATGTCTTAAAATAAGACACCAAAGAGACAATTTTTTTCTATTGAAAAAAATATCTTAGTATGTTTACCCCTAAAAAAATTTCAATGGAAAAGAATTGGATTTTTTACCAAATTTGAATTGTCCAAATTTATTTTACATGATTTCAACGCTATAACAATTGAACTAATTCCTGCTTATGAATTCATTTTTGTATGTCTGAATGCAGATAGTGCCACTGAACAAAAATTCTCTTCTCTATTAGACCTTGCATATTGAATATCTAATAATAATATGGTTCGAACAAATTAAAATTGCTCATTCAAAACACTGATACATCACCGGAATAGAACAGAATAGACTCATCAGTTAATATCTATTTCTTCCCACCAAATATTTTCGCAGCTTTCCAAAACAAAATCTCGAAAACTAATAATTAATTTCACCCCCCCTTACTGTTCCTTTCCATAAAATATTTTTCCACGTCACTTTTACTTCTCACCGGCCCCCCCCCCCCTAAAACTGCCCCAACTTTTGCAAGCAACAATCGCAGACAGCGCTCGCAAAAAGTGAGATTGCATTTGGGCGGGGGATGCGCAAGACCGGCCTCAGTTGCTCCTCAGCATCCGCAGCAAGCGCACGAGCAGGTTAGTGCGTGGCCCACGTTATTTGCAACAGTTTACGTTTGTTTTGCTTGCGCGCGGACGGCCGCTCGCGCGTCGCAAAAATCCGTCGCCACGACACACGCACGAGGGCGTTTGGCCAGGATTCTCGCGTCCGCTTATCGATTCTCGCCACCATCAACAGGTACGCCGTTCGCGGGTCCGATCGCGACACTGATTAGCGGCCGAAGCGGCGATTTCGGGCCGAGGCCCGAGCGAGCGATTTCGGGCTCGCGACGACGGGCAACAGGGTAATTGCACGGCGCGCAATTACGCGGCAATTTCGGCTAATTGAATGTAATGCGGATCGGCGATTTCGGGGGCCGTGGTGGGAGCGATTTCTTTTAGTTCGAGCGGGCTTTGGTTTGGGAAAATGTCGGGGTTTTGGGGATATTTTGGAAGTTTGACAGGAAGAGATAAACGCACTGATTTTTAAGGAGGTTTCTTAGGTGTGGAAAATAATGCAACACTGAAAAAAATTGAAAGATTAAATAAGTGAGTTGAGAAATGAACAGGAATAATGTGACAGAATTTGATTGACTTTTATAGCACTGTTGTTGAGAAAATAAGTTTTTAAGTTATTTACTTTTCTAGGTTGAACACTGTATCTTTCGGCAACCAGAAAAATTAGGCAACATTTGCGCAATATTTTCAGCAATCAATTGACTAAATATAATCTAATACAACTTAAATGGAGCATTAGACAATATTTGTGCAAATATTGGACAATGGTATGTTAGAACATATTTTTGTTATAGGGATGCTTCGTAAGTAAAAAAAATTTGTTACAAATTTTTTTGTTAACCCTTAAGGTGATGTCGAAGTTCTGCTGCAACGGAGTTAGTGTCTTTGTTTATTTAAAATGTACGAATAATAATTTTACAATAAACTGACCTTAGCGACATTCTGTGATTCTGGGAGAATATGTTTGGCTGATAAATTAGAACTTTTAAT
>JABFPB010002635.1:0-19453 GCA_022817645.1 Ceratoteleas bidentatus
TATGTGCTACATATATGCAACATATATGTGCTACATATATGCAACATATATGTGCTACATATATGCAACATATATGTGCTACATATATGCAACATATATGTTGCATATAAGCAGCACATATGTCGACATATATGCTGCATATATGATATTTTCAACTTATATGCTGTTATGTGCAACATATATGCCGTTTTCAACATATATGTTGCAAAAATGGACATATATGCGACATTTATGTCCATTTTTAATGTGATATAAAATGATTGCACCGAACGACCAGTTACTTCTCGCGCAATTACGACAATTACATTTGCGGTGTAATTCGGTGCAGTGTATTAATAATCTTTTGTGCAAAATTAGGTCGCATTTTGATTATATAATTAATTGCTAATGAATGAGAAACGGTGCATTATTCGTCAGTGTTTCTGCGGTTAATTGATAGTTTTCGCCGGACGATTCGATAGCAACGAATTATCGGCGAATTGGCCTGCCCGTTGACTTGCAATACTGCCAATAGCACAATAAAACACGCGGCGTAAGTATGTTGAAAAATCGTTGTGCATTGCTCTAAATTTTCCGCGAAAAACGAATTGGAACACGTCTTTTTTGGTCCCCGCGAAATTCAAATACGTTGCCATTCATTAAAAGGTTCTAATTAATTGCACGCGAAATTGGACGGACCATTAAAATTGAAAACAGATGTAAATAAAAAAAACGCGCAATTGTTATTTTATCGCAGTTCAGCTCGGCCGTTTGTCCTATTATTCGTGCGTGCAGGAACATTAAATAAACAAACCCGTTTAGTAATTAAAATTTCGTCCCGGCGAAAATTCGTGTCCGAAAAAGCACCGGAACATCGTCGCAGCAGTGCTGCATTGCACCGTAATTAACATAAGCTGCGTTGATTCCAATCTCCGCGGTTCATCCTAACGCGATCCGAACATTAAAGTCAGGTTAACTCTTCCCCACGACTTTATCTGTCGTTATTAATACAATTTCATCGAACAACAATCAGGGGCGGAATTCAACCGGAAATAATCGCACGCTTCACATAGATGGCGCCATTTATGTCATATATATGCCATTTATGTCGCATGTTCGATATATGTAGCATATATGTCACATATATGTAGCATATATGTCACATATATGTAGCATATATGTCACATATATGTAGCATATATGTCACATATATGTAGCATATATGTCACATATATGTAGCATATGTCACATATGTGTAGCATATATGTCAGAATTTTATTTTTCTTCCGACGCCCTCTAGAAAGTTTCCAATACGCAAAAAAAATTTTTTCTTCACCACCACAAGGGTTTACTCGTAATAAAGTTAATAAAGAAAATTTGCAAATAACTTATTCTAATAGAAAAGCTATTATATTTTAATTTCCACGGTTTCGGGTGCACGGTTCCCACGGGATTCCGGCTGAATTAATTTCCGAACAAAAAAAGCGGCAATTCGTTTCGCGCAAATGTGATCGAATTCCGTCGAGCCAGTCGAAATTTCAAATCAAACGTCAATAATCCCTTTTTTGCAAATTTAATCAATTGTATTGACACTTAATTGATGCTCAACGGCGTTTTTTATGAATATGGGGATATAGACGGTTTTCGAGTGTCGCGCGCGCTCGTTTGACCGATTGTTCGCGAAATAAAAAAAATTGTTGATTACGCTAAATTAAATGAAACGACGTGGAATGAAAAACTGTTGCTATCGATTAGTCGGCAAGGATTATGTCACGCCCGGTTGCAATTTCGATACCTTTCAAGTTAATAGATGCATTATAAGAAAGCTTTGTTGTAAGCATCAAATAAAATATTTATACAAAATGGATTTCACTCTTGCAAATATTTTATTTTATTGAAAAAACCTTTTGTTTCAAAATGTATATTATCGTATCCAGACAAGATTACCCATTTCGACTGAACAAGAAGAATTAAACATATTCATTCTCTCTGAAAAAGAATCCTATATTATATTTTAAATACTTTAAAATACTTCCTTTGTGATTTCGAAATGGATGTATTAAAAATATTATAATTATAAAATAATTGCGTTTTCCAGCATTTTATAACTAACAGTATCTGCTTTACTATTTGAACAGTAACTTTTGGGATCATTTTTCTCAGTCTAAGAGTTCACTTACGAACCCAACGCATTAAAATCTCAAACTTGGCGAACGACCGTGAAAAGTGTCCGACAGTTTTACGACCGCAAATGAAAATTAATGCACTCATTGATTCACCCACGATATCCCGATTTATTTATTCTCGCCGCCAAACGCGATGACTCATTTCAATCGCAGCTCCGATGCGATTGATCAATCAATAGACGCAGTTAACAACTCCAGCGCGATATAGCCGACTGAACTGAGGAAGCGGCATAATAATAATAAATCGAGCTGTCGCCGGAACGAAGAACTGCGAGATATTAGACGTTCTGCTCGCTCGAATCTTACGTCACGATGAATCCATCGAAAGGACGGATTGATCGGCGCCGATTCGCTCATTAATTGGATATCTATGGAACCCGAAGTGCGAATCACTAAAACAAGCATACCAGAAAATTTTCTGGTATGATGATCGGAATTTAATCATTTTTTTGTACTAGAAGAGTGAATCTTGATTTTAAAGTTGGCAGTTTTACTACACAAAAGATCAAATATTGCTCATTTACGATCCCAGTTAGCTTTTCGTCACATTCAGATTTTTTTATCAACATTTTTTACTTTTTTAAAAAATCAATATATTAAAAAATCGAAGTATTAAACAATTTTTGTTATTTTTTATCAAAATATTTATTAATAATCAAAATTATTAATAAATATTTGATAAATTAAGCCCTTTCGATCAAGTTTTGATCGTTTTTTGTCGGAAACTGATCGTGATTCGATCAAACCAAAATTTAATCATATCAGCATCATTTACACCCAAAAATGATCAAAACTTGATCGGAAATGGTTTTTTTTTCGGGATGATCAACTACTGATCAAAATATGATATTTTTTACTCAGTGTAAGATGCCACATTTCCGAGACATGTTGCAATTCCATAATATCGGAATTTAATACGCAGAACGCGATTCGTTGTTTCGCGTTGCGTGCGTTTATTTTGTCAGCGTTGTTTTTACGATTCTCGTCCGTTCCGATGCTCGTGCGGATTTAATTAGTTAATACCGAGAGCCGTGTTTGCGTATTTTTATCGATTCGGCGCCGATTCAGGCGAAGTAAATTGTATGGCAGGATTGAGGCAAATCTTTTGTTATAACTCCCCATGTGGATGTCCGGGAAGTCGTCTTTTTGGACTACAGTGTCGAGTTTTCCGAGTTCTTGTTTGTGTGCATTTTAGTTGGTTTAACTAAAGAGAATTAAAAGTATGGACCTACATTGAAAATGAAACTTTAGAATGGTTAGATAGTATATTTAAAGTTAGATTGGAGTAAAGGTACACATTTTAAGTTGATTTCACGTGTGGAGTGTATATTTTTTTTATTTTAGTCTGCTATGTTGGAAGCTGGATCTTATGTATTATTTAATAATATCAGATTTAAATTAATGTATTTCGGCAGCTGGATGCAAAAATTATTAAACTTTACTGTGTTACTAAAATTTACTCAAATAATGATAAAAAACTCGGAAAATTTGGACAAAAATGAAAACTGACAAAATGTTTTTAAGCAAAATAAGAATTAGTTTTCCCAGATCAATCACTCATTTATCACAGGCAGGTTTTAAAATTTTGGTAAATATGTAAATGATGTGTTGAAGTTAGCAGAGTTGTAATTAAGTAAACTTTATATACAAGTCTTAAGTACATGCTGGCTATTAGAGGTTAATTAGAAAAGTTCTACATGTTTTAACTAAAATCTGTATTCTGCTTTCACCTTTACGCAAAATAAACATTATCAAACACGATACATTAAAAATTAAAATCATGTTCCCAGTTCCTTAATTTTCCTTATTCGGATTGATTTTCATGCTAATTAATATTAATTTTTCATTACAGGATATACGGCAGGAATTATTCTTTACTCAGATCTGCAGTACCGACAGATCAAATAAACCAAACTTTCCCGATATTCCCAACATTTGAATTCGTCCCAAGAAATCCCGACGTCAGCAACCTTTTTCTAATTGCCGGATCGAACACAACCCATTATCGGTAGCGTTTTCAACTTGTTCGCGCGCCATTTAAGGGCTTTTTCACTGCAATCTACTCGCCGGATAATGATTATAATTACCGCGAACTCTTACAGGGGGATTTCCTTTTCCCTTTTGCCGCGATTGAAACGCTTTGCAGTTGTTTAAGAAAAATCCCGTCCGGCAAAGCCCTAACTTTTCGGTTTTCCCCGTCAAAGGAGCGTTATTGACATTTAAAGGGCTTATCGACACTAACATATTTATTAACTTCATTTTCCTCCGGTCGCGAAATTTCACTCAACAGAAATTTTCCAACAACTTGCCATCATCTTTTTACGGCCCTTAAAAACTCATTCGCAAACTTCCGCCAACTTGGCGACGCTTTTAACTGAATTCGGAACTCTGCGGCGTTGCCGGCTCGGTTCCAAAATCGTCGCACTTTGAATCCGCGCGATCAAACAGCCGATCATTAAACCCGATCGCGCCTTTGTCACGCTTCGCCGCAACAGAAAATAACGCTTCCCGCGAAAATCGCAACTTGGCAATACACCCGGCTCCGCTTAGCATAATTTTTCACCGCATCGACTAACGCCCCAATAAAGTGCAACGCAGCATGTTTCGTCCGGGATAAAAAGAAAGATCCAAAAGAGACCGATAGTGATCGGATTTACATCGATATCTCGGTGGGAAATAGTCAAAACCAGACCTGAATTGGTCTGATTTTGTCGAGCTTCGTTGTCTAATTCTCGTCGCGATTCGAATCGCAAAAATACCCTCAAATTTACCATAGAAATTGGTATCGCGATTATACGTGGCTTGCAAATGAGGACGAAGCATTTTACGCGCCTTACACGCTGACTATCGGATAATTCGATATTAAAATTGAATTACATTTGAAATTAAAATCGCGCCTCATAAAAATGCAACGTTAATTACAGTTTTTTGCGCCCTCTGGCCCCTCGACTACTCTTTTTCCCCGATTTCGTTCGATCTACAGGTAAATCCGCCGAAAAGCGAGTAATCGACTCGAATTCGGACGCAAATGAATCGCAAGTGGCGCCCTCTTTCCCCCACCTCGCGCCCTCTCTCTTTGTCGTTTCATACGGCCGTCGTAAAACTTGTTCGAACGAACTTCGGCCGAATTTATGTGTCAAAGTTTCGTCTAGCGCAAGCTTCGGAAGCACGCCGGCCGCGAGTCATCGCGCGCCAACTTTTTTCCGCGCGCCCGTCTTGCATTCATGGAACCCCGTGTTATACGTCATTACGCAAACTTTCGCGGAGATAGCGCGTCGATAAAACGCGCAAACTTGAGACAATCTTCGATGCTTTGACCTTAACTCGCGGGCCAGCGGTTTGAATTTGCCGCGGTTTTTTGGTGGGGGAAATTTTGACCAATGGAATCATTGGGGTTGGTTTCAGAGCTACCAACGGTTCAGAAAGCAGTGTACACTGGGGAAAATGGATAGCTGAAATAAAATGATTCGATTTGGGAAATTTGCCAGAAATTCTTCTGGTACACTTAAGAAAATTTGTTTGTGAATATGCCATAAATGTTTTTTCCTGAAACATTTAATATTACCACCCATATAGACATCAAACGTAGAAACTATGTGGATTCTACGTGGAGGAACATTCGGACGTGGATTCTACGTAGATACCACGTCGAATCTACGTGTTTTAGAGGTGTGTCTGTTAGGGCAGGAATGTTTTACAATATTTTGAATATTCCTCGCATTTGAAATATTGCAGAAAAATATTCTAGGTACCTTACAGAAATATTCTGTGCTATTATGAAGGACCTTCGTATCGTTATTTAAAATATTGTATTTTTGCGAAAAAAAATCTTTGTCGGCTAGAGAGTTGCCATTTCGACAAATCCGACTAACAAAAAGCACAAACAGCAGATTTGTTTGACAAAAAATGGCTCATCATGTTCCGAACATTGTTTCGAACATGCGGCACAATACTTGGAAAATGAGCAGGCTGTGCGGACCGCCAATAAAATGCAAATATTTGCCTCGCCTTTCGTTTTTCGATGAATTTACTCGGCGTTTAAATTGACGACGCGCCTCCAACTGTTACACGATAAACTGTTTTTTTCGAGCGAATTAACAATCCGTTCTATTATTTTTCAATGCTTCGGGTGCGCGGTAATTTACATCCAAATCAAAATTTCACCGCCGCCATTAAGGATGCATGGAAACACACGCGCCGCAAATCGCGCGCCCGAAAAATAGATTTATTTTGAGAGCGCGGATTTTAATTACGATATAATCCAATCGCCGCGGTTTTACATTCTTTCGCGGGACTTTCGCGCGCCGAATCCCATATTTAACCGTGCGCTTCGAATTTCGCGCTCCAGTTACGCGCGAATTTTTAATTCAATTTCACGTGTCTTCGCTGTTTTTTGTCATGCTATTCATTGTTCTGACGAAAAATGGTCGGAAAACCATGCCAGGTAAAAATGCAACTAGTTTTTAGCGAGTTTATCAGGATGTAACAAGTTCTACTTGGTTAGAGAAAACTGGAAAAATAGCCCCAAACTGACAAGATTAACTTGACAAGCTAAAATTTGTCAAAATTTAATTCGGTTTCCATGGAGTAAAAGTTTTTATATACGAAGTTCGTAAAACTGTTCAGATCCATATTAGGTCCTGGCAAATCAAAAACTTGTTTAGTTTGTACTTGATAGTTATTAGATTGGTTTTGGATGGTTAATGTTAATGGAATTCAAATATAAATATTTGAATTGTCTCCAAATATTTATATTTAAATAAAAAATAATTTATTAAAAGTTATCTGTTAACCTTTCGCTATAAAGGTCTATAAAAATTGCTCGACGTTTTGTTGTAGCATGAAAAAACCGCAAATCAACCGATTGCTTTAGTGAAATTTCGTTTTCATTTAGTTTATCGCAATTATTTTCTTCATATTTTAAATCACCATCGATTTAATTTAAATATAATTTAATTTATTTTAATTTAAATTTAATTTAAATCATCATACACCTCTCTTTGGACTTTTAGTCTGATCTTTTTGTACAAACAATTTAAATACATCTTTTTTCTTTTCGACGTTTTTTTAATATCCTCTTTGTCTATTTTTATTTTTCTTAATTTTCCACACATCTAGTGCTTCGGGATTTAAAGGGTGTTCGGGATAATTATAGTTTTTCCCTCATCGAACGGCTTTTCAAGTTTAACTTTATGAAAAAGTCTTTTCATACTTTATGAAAAAGTCTTAAAACTTTTACAAAAACATTACTACGTGGAAAGTTTTTCCATAGAAACAATATTACAAAAATTCCTGGAGCGGCATTACAAATCTATTTTAAATTTATTTTATCTTTATTAAAAAAATGTATTATATAAAAAAATGTATTATATATTTATTTATTTTATTTTTATTTCATATTTATTTCTCACCTAAAATGTATTTCATTTCATATCCCATTTATATTTTCTTTCTTTACAAAATTTATGTTTACTTTTATATAAATATATTGTTACAAAATGAAATAAAATACAACAAAAAGTTGTAAAATGAATCAAAATGAAACAAGATAAAATAAAATAATAAAATAAAATAAAAACAATAAATATTATATTACTTTTTAATACGATTTTAAAAAATGCAGTAAAAAATAATGAAAAATAGTATTTAAGGGAAGATCGGGAAGAATAAAAATTGGATAAAAAATGGATAGAAATAAAATAAAAATAAGTAAATAAAAATAAAAGAAATATAAATAAATTTTTTTTAATATAAAATAAATTTAAAATAGATTCGTAATGCCTCTCCTGGGGTTTTCATCCAAATAATATTGCAATAAAATTATTTACCCAATGATCTGGGTAAAACGCAAATCCGGCGGTCCGGTTCCCGCGGCCGATTATCGCGTTTCGTGTTTACGTGATTCTAACTGCGGGATCCCGTTGATCCGCCGGCGCCGGGTCATAAAGAGGTAAAAGCAAGTGCATTAAAATGTCACGAAGACGTACTTTACGGGAACATGCAAACCCGCCACACTTCAACTTATCAGCTGCATTTTTTAAGACGAGCAAACTCGAACATTTGCGGCTACACCTTTCCCCGGTAGCTTTTTTCACCGGAGTTTCCGGCCGGGAAATAATTCAGCCGAACACGTGAACGTTTAATAAGAGGGGTTTTACGGGCCGACCGGCGATTGTTTTTCTTTGCAATGAAAGGCGCGCGAGTAATGCAATTGATGGACTTTGATATTAAAGGCAGAGTTTGATTGAAAAATTACCGACGAAAAGTTTTTTCGCTCGAATTTGCTCCTGTTTTACCGTTATTAATTTGCATCATCAATTCCGTCTCACTGCTAATGGAAAACGGGAGGAGTTATGAGGAACGCGTAAATGTATGGAGATAAGATTTAAGGGGGATAAGAAAATTTCCCCATCTGTTTCAATTTTTTGAAAAACTTATTTTTGGAGGAAAATTCAGAGAGCAATGTTAAGGTGTCTCGAGTCTGCTGCCACGGAGTTACTGTTTTTGTTAATAAAAAGAAATGAACAAAAAAATAATAATGATTTTTTAGCTAGACATATTCTCCCAAAAGTGCAGAAATGATTATTCATATATTTTTTTTTTAACAAATACCCTAACTCCGTGGCAGCAGACTTGAGACATAACCTTAAAAAAACAATTTCTTGGTGTCATCACTCAATTAAATTAGTGAAAAAAAAACGAAAAAAATGACTTAAATAAAAAAGAACGTCGACTCGGCATTCGATATCAAATTTTCCGATTCCTTTACTCCTCGTTCCATTTTGCCCTAATTTTTTGCGTCGCGTCGCTCCAGTTAAAAATCAAGATAATTTTGCAAGACGCTACAAAAACCGGCGATTCTCGTTTCCTTTTCTCTGTTTCTATTTATCTTTCTCTCGGTTTATCGCTCAGCCTTTCTTATCTCGCGCTTTTTGTCCGGAGCTACGGAACAAAAGTTGACGCTTTCGCATGCAACAAATGGAGGCTCCCATCGACTGGTTTAAAAGTGCGATTGGCAAAATAATATTTACACGGGAAAAACAGAACATTCCATCAAACTCGGCGCATCAATCTCTAATGCACGTCAAACACGGCACAATTCAGTTATTCGTCGCCGTTGCCGTACGGTTCGTTGTAAAATAAAATGAAACAGCGAAAGCGACGGGAATCGTGGATTAATTCGTTCGACTTAAGTATTATTTGTCGCATTTGCGGGCGAAAAAACAGCCGAATAAAAAGAGCGTTTCATTAAAAGCGGCCGGTATTTATTTAACGCCGGCGAAAGGTTTTACTCAATTTTTCCGAATCCGAAACAAGCCGGCCGCAAACCGCGAATAAATTATTTCATTTTATTTAGTTAACAAAACGGATTTGCGTTATTTACCGGCGCGAACAAACAAAGAGACGGAGGTCCTCGTGACCGAATTATGAAGTCGAAGATTTCGGGGAGAATTTTTTGCGATGGCATGTTGGAAATTTCGTCTCAAGAATTCGTTGGGTCGAAAAAAATTTGTTGTAAAAAATGCAGTAGTTAGTCAGCTTGAAACAGTGTCATTATTGTTGGGACGACAGATTCTTGTGGTTTTCCAAACAGTGTAGGTTCAGGTGCAAATTTGTCAGAATTTTGTCGACGTTTAGTCAGACATTTGAAACATTCGTCGTATGAAATTTAAGGAGGTTGGGCATATTGGGCAAAAATCAGTATGTGACTTTAAACAACTTTTATGGCAGATTCGAAGCACTTTTAAGTTTGTAAAAGGTTTTTTTATTTTTTTTTTATTATAAACAAATTTGTTTTCAGCCTATAGGCAGAAATAAAAAATATTTAGAAAAATGTTGAATTTGCGGCAAAAGTGTTGTAAAATAACAAATTCGGTGACTAAATGGCGTTGCAGTTGTACCAACCTAAATGTAGCACACGCGCTCGGACCACTTGACATTTGTCAGCATAAATTTAAAATGAGCGGTGCGGGGTCGAGTGATAAAGTGTACTGATTTGAGGGTAAACTTGTATTTTCAATGTTGTTGTTAGCATAAATACAATATAACTTCATTCGACAATAACTTTGCAGTACTCATTTACCTGCGTAATTATGTGCACCGTTCGAATTGTGCACCATTTCAAATCATGAGACTATTTCCGTAAAGCCGTCGGTCATTGGCAATTACTCATTGTAACGTTGTCACGTTGGTTGAATTAGCTTATTTTCGATATTAGGAACGATTGCAGTTATCGGAGCAAGTCACCTTGTACAAATTTTGCAGAGTTGACAGATTTTTTTTTACTTTATCTAATACAAATTTTAGGTTAGTTTTTCCAACTTTCAAAATTTGGTTCCTTTTAACTAGCGAGACGATTTTGTTTAAGCTTGGTCAAATTGATTTTATAAACCATATATTATTGTCAATAATTTCTCATCGTAGAAAGAGAATTTAGAATATCTTTCTAAAGTTGCAATTACTTATAATTTCAAATTCCTTGAATTTAAACATTAAAAAGATAAAAAAATTAACTAAAAGGTAATTTAAGATTGTAAGGGAAAGATAACTTTTTTGAAATGATGTCGCTGTAACTCAATACTTGCAAGAAAATCATAACATTTACAAGTTATTAACAAATAAATATTTTATTATTATTAATATATTATTATTCTCTAATAAATTAAATGATACTTGCTTTCTATGATGCTTAATTTTAAAATACGGTTTACAAAAGCTTTCTAAAAGAATATCGTTTCTTATATACTGAATTTTGTCATTTTTGTAGAGGGTTACCGTAATAGTAACGATTGCGAAAATTGTCATTTCATTCCCTAGCATCCGATTTGTCAAATTTTAGGAATTCTAAAAATTTGAGTAATCGGACAATTTCACAAATTTGGGAAATTTTACTTTTGAAAATTTCGCAAATTTGGAAAATTTAAATAATTTAAAAAATTTGCAAATTTGGAAAATTTGGAAAATTTAAGTAATTTGAAAATTTTTCAAATTTGAGACGTGTTCGTTGTACGAACATTTGAAGAAATTTGGAAAATTTGGAATGATTTTACCTTTTCTGACATGTATGACATGTGTTTTTTTATATTTTTGACAATATTTTTATTTCATTCCTTAGGATTTTTCAAATTTTTAGAAATTCTGAAAACTGAGTAATTTGAAAAATGCAAAAATTTGGAAAATTGAAGAAGTTGACTTTTTAAAATTTACAAACTTGGGAAATTGTAGAACTTCGCATATTCCTTGAATTTCTGAAATTATTAATAATTTTTAAAATTATTTATCTCCATGACCTCATTTTTCCAACCACAGTTGCCTCGACCTACGCTGTTGAAATTGAAGTATTTCTTCAATTAAACTCATCCCTATTTTGCAAACCCGGTTACGGTTATATTCATTAGCAAATTTTATTCAAATTCGAATTGCAACAAATTTTTCACAATTTTCTCCAACCCTGGCTTCATTATCGAATGTTTTGCTGCACCAAATATCTCCGACGAATTATCTCGCGAAACGAACGCAAAATCTCCAGTTGCGCGTTACCCGACGTTACATTTCGACAGACTCTGCGTCTGAATGACGTTATAATTTCGAAATTCACGATTTCTGTAATTACCCGAAGCAAGCTTGACATTTCAACTGCACTCTGCCATTCCACCAGACAAAAGTTTATACATGGAAATGAACGCAACGCAATAGTAAACAATTGATGGTTGCCGAAAACGAAGGATTTTTTGTTAGCGTTCGGAGCCGTCCGAAACATTGATCCCGGCATATTTTTAATCGCGATTTTTCACAAAAAGTCGTCGCAAAAAGCTGATATGATGTAGTTGGTAATACGTCCGATTTGAATACCAAATGAGGTTGATTTTAAACAAAGCTAAATTTACAGTAGCGCTAGGCGAGAGAGGCAAATTTTTCCGTAAACATAAGGCTGCGCTCGAATTTTGTCGAATAACAATACTGGCGTTTTGCCAGTTTTTGAACATTTTCTCATCTTCGTTGTATTCATTAACTTTCCGGTTGGAAATGACAGAACAGTAAATGGAAAAATGTTTTAGAAAATTAAAGTTTCCAAATATCTAGATATTTTTTGACGACTATGAATTTTGTATAGTAAAAACACTTTCTTACATTACATCTCCTTACCATTTAAAAAAATTATATCTAACTTTTTTTCGTGAAAATTACGCAAACTAATTCTTCAGCCTTTTCTGATATTTTAATGATATTTTAGTGATATTTTCGGATATTTTAGTTTCTGCATTTCATAAATAAAAAATAAAAATAAAAAAAATTAAAATACCGAAATGTTTTTCTTTTCCGAACATTTCATCCGATCCTTGCACCACCTCTTTTCCATAAATCACAACAGTCTCTATCTTGAAAAGTGATAAAATGATTAAACGATGCAATAATGATAAAATATGTTCAGCATAAAGCTCTCTTCATCTTCTTACATTTCATCACCCCTTCCCTTTGAATAACATAACTTCTTTCACGCAATGTCGCAAAAGCACTAAAAGACAAGAAGATAAAACCAGCGAACCCTCCGAAAGCCGTAAAACTGTTGGCAATTATGGAAAAGCCAAAACAATTGGCCGCGTGAAGTTGCGCCCTAAATCTCGTCTTATAAAACCTGTATCCATTTGCCTGCACGTAGAATTCCCCGGATACGTGGCATAAATCGGGCAACAAAGTGGCAAACAGATCGATAGCGCGGTAAATAACTAAAAGCCAGCGCAACGACGAGACATAACGAATTAATTGCCCCGGCGGAATGTGGGCGCCCGTTAATCGCGTTAGGGGAACGGCGAACTGAGTTCGGCGCGCAAACTCGATACAAAAGTTAGACCCCATATATAATTTTATTAAAACTCCGTAATCTGACAATTTGACGTCTGCGGCCGGCGCCTACTGCGACGTTATGTACATTTTATAACCGTCAGCCGAGTTCACGGGACGGGCCACGCCGAAGGACAAACTGATTATTTTATGCGGCGACATGCTTGATTTTGTTTTGAATGCCGCCGGTCGACTTGTTTGCAAAGGTTTGTCGCGCTGAATGGGGTAATTTGTGATCCCGCGATGAAGGCGCCTTTGAACGGCATCGCGTCATTCAGGAAATTTCATAAATACGACGCTCGCCGGGCCGAAACGGTGAAAGGCTCGCCGATGTCCGAAGCAGCGAAGCTTTAAAGCGCGCGAAAATACGCTATTTTCGATGTGCTTGAGAGCAGTGGTGGTGTCTTTGTTGGGGGGAATGTGGTGGACAAGGATGGAGTGCGAGCATTATGTCATTTGCTAATTGAATTTGGTTATGTAGGAAGGGGTAGGAGTAGTGCGTTGGTTGAATAGTAGTGGGGCAGTGTTAGAAGATGTAGACACAACGATAAAAATCTTCACTGTGGTGGGGTTACCCCGATTAAAATATTATTAGGGAAATTCTCTACGGAATTTCATTAAGGAAAATTGGGACTAGCAGATATGGTGTTAAAATGGTGGCAATAAAGCACAACCAATCAAAAATGGTAGATGAACATAAAACGAGAAGCTTTCCATTCATCTACAATTTGATTGGTTGTGCTTTATTGCCGCCATTTTATCACCATATCCTGCTAGTCCCAATTGAAACATCTTTCAACAAAATGTTTCAATTTTCCTGAGCCCTGTGGACGCACGTCTACACGAAAAGACTTGGATTCACCTAGTCCACTGGATTATCAAGCCTGAATGGTATTCTTCTTTTTCTTTATTTACATTACACGCAAACATAAATAATGCTCTTCGTTTTACAAATTCACTTTTGAGTCCTGGATTCACCTGTAGTCCACAGTTAGAAACCTTGGGCGGAATGCGGCGCGGAAAATGCTCTTCGTCTTACCAATTAACTTTTGAGTCCTGGATTCACCTGTAGTCCACAGTTAGAAACCTTGGGCGGATTGCGGCGCCGAAAATGCTCTTTGCTTTACCAATTCACTTTTGAGTCCTGGATTCACCTATAGTCCACAGTTAGAAACCTTGGGCGGAATGTGGCGCGGAAAATGCCCCAACCTATAAACCCCTTACCTCCTCTCTTTAACGATTCCCCAAATCTACTCTCATTCTTCTCCCTCCCCTCTAGTTAGACAAGGACACTAATTCTCTTATCTAAAAGATCTGAAACCACGTACCTTATCCTCGTCGAAGATGTGAACGAGTCGTTCTCCTGTGGCTCGTACAGTTCCCCTGCGAACCACCAGGTGACTTTAGCCGCTGGCACCGCGTACACGTCACACTCCAGGGTGACGTTCGCACCTTCGTACACCTCCAGTCTGCGTGGCAGGTTGACTGTCGGTAGACATGCCAGGTCCGTCATTTTGATGGCTTTAACGTGGCGACCCCGGAGCCTGCTCGGGGCCTGGCATACAGGCTCCGTCTCCTGGGGAGCCTGCTGGGTTGACTCCCGCAGCCAGGCCTGCAGAGGGAGCAAGTGGCAGTCGCAGATCCACGAATTTTGGTGCAGCGTCAAGCTGCGAAGGTAGTGACCCAGCGGCAGGGTCATTTCCGGCACGTGGGAGAGCTTGTTGCCGTCGAGGCGCAGCCGTTCCAAGGAGCGCAGACCGTTGAACGCACCCTGTTCGATGCTGGAGATGGCGCAGTCGCTCAGCTCGAGGTTAGTCAGCTGCTCGAGCAGGCGGAACGCATCCCGACGTATCTCGGTGATCGGGTTCCCGTTCAACATGAGCCTCATAAGGTTCGGACAACCCTGCAAAGGTTAAAAAAATGTTGAGTTTGAGACGACTTTTGAAATTTTTTAGTTACTTCAACCGCTGCGGAGTAGAGGTTATTAAAAACTGGAAAATAAATTTCATTATGGAACTAGTTTGCGAAAATAGAGAGCTGTAAGGTGATATAAGTACTGATTTAAATTGTAGAATTTGAGAACGAAGCTTCACTTGGATTGGTACTTTCGTTTCGACCCAATTTTGGTATCTTCCATAACAGTGGCATCTTTCTGTAACACTTTCTTTTATTTTTCCGATAAAGTTACTTTTCTCCAAGACTACAACTGTTATCGGATTTTGAGTGTAGATGGCGAACCTATGAAGTTCCAAGCTCCTCGAAACTCGTAATAAGGCCGAAGTAATTCTGCCGGTGGAAACGAATTCGCGGCGTTTAAGAAAATCGCACTCCACTCCCAATCGCTTGGCGTATTGATCTTTTGTAATATTTAAAAAGCGTTTTCAAGTAGTTCCGGCATCAAACAACCAAGTTCTCAACTGGATTTGAATAATGGCAATTTTTGATCGACGTATTTTACAACTTATTCGATTCAAGGCAATGTTTTGTTTCGATTGAAGCAATTCAAAATCCAATTTGAAAACCATGCTTCCCGAAATTAAAGATTGGTCAGCCGTATCGAAAACGCAATTTAAACTAATTTACATTCGCGGAAACTTTTTTCGGCATCACGCATGGTTCGGTCGGAAATGTTTCGCTCTAAATTTCCCCGATCAATTAACATCCGTCTCACGTTAGAGTCGCGTGGGAAAGCACGCCCCAAGCCTCGATCCCCTTAAATATGTCCTTTTAATTTCGTCGCCCAGGGCATTCGTCAACGTCACCGGAGCCGTCGTTTCCGGCAAAAAAGTCCGCCTTGATGAATTAATAAAACATTTTAAAAAGCTCGCCGGATTAGTTAGCGGCGGAAAAATCGTCCGGGAATGGCGATGACCTCCGAGATGGCGCCACTCGTCATCCCCGGACGAAACGAAATGGAAGACCGCCGAGAGCTCGGCTCCTCCGGGGAAGCTTTCCAAATATTAACCCGAATATGTCTCCATCGAATCTAGAATGTATGACATGAGCTCGAATTTTTTGGTTCAAGGGGCATGGGCGGTCTTTCAGTATTCCGCGTCGAATCTAACAGCGGCGAGTTTCGAGAGGCCGTTATATATACGTAACGCGATCTCATGTTGATCGTTGGTGGCGGTTTTGTTTTGTTGCGGCAATTGAACGCGGATTATCGAGGCTGGCTTTTTTGCTCGACGTTCTTGCACGACGCCATTTGAAAAGTTCCAAGCAATAATTTGACACATATCCTTCGTAAATAGTTTTCCAAGGCGTCGCTCGGTGCGTTAAAAACGTGGAAAACCAAGCAAAAAACTTCATTTTACTCGAGTTGGAACAATTGTTTCTAACTGTAAATGTATTTAGGTTGAGTGCCTACGGCGCCGTTAGTCGTAAAATAAATTCAAAAGACACTAACTCCAGTGCCCCAGATCCAAAGAAACACCTACATACCCACCTACCAACAATATCTTACCAGCAGATAGTTTGTTAAAGTGACACAGTAAACCACGAGAAAAAATTATTGCTGCCCAGGACCAATAACAGCTGAAATTATTGAGGGTCTCGTCTACCTAGGGAAACCATACGAGGAGATCTACATGATAATTTTAAATCAAATTTGATTTCTTGAAATTTTTGAAGATTAATTCAATCTTCAACAATTTCAAGAAATCAAATCATATATGGCCAACATTTACATACCCGAAATGCATAAGCTGGAAAAAGATTCAGACCCTTATCTGTATAAGACAATTTTTAATCACCCTTTGTTTGAAAATGACAATATTTAAACCATTTTTGCGAGGTCATCATAGTCACCTGCAATGCCAATTACCGATTGTTTATCTCTCTCATGCATAAACAGTTCATATGTTTTCATCTTTGTCGAAGGTCGAAATTGCCACCGTAGATGGCATCGTTGATCACCTGTATTTCAATACCAGACAAAATTATTGAGAACATGTCGTTGTCAGCTTCCAAGGTCCACTGGGAAAAAATACTTATCTAGTCTTGATCCAGAGTTGCACCGGCATTTGTCAATAACGCTCCAATAGTAAGGTTTCCATAGTGATGCAGTCTTAAACTAATGCTGATACAACACTGTCCATAAGGCTTATACACATGAAACTGAATCAGTATTCCTACCAATGGTGATGCAGCATTTTAGAAGGGACTCTTAAAAAAATCCCCGGCGAATTTGACCTATAAGAAATGCCCTCGCCGCGACCCCGATCCCCGGATTACCTCGTGGATAAGATAATCTACCTTCTGTAGTGCCTCGGACGGTACGTTGTCGATGAGGTTCATCGACAAATCCAGTTCGACGAGCCCCGTGAGACCGAGAAAGGCACTCGGCGAGATGTGTCTGATGTGGGATCTGCCGAGGTAGAGCCGCTGCAGATTAGTCAGCTTTAGCGAGCGAAAGCACTCGGCCGGCAGTGTGTCCAGGTTATTCTCCGACAGCACCAGCACCTGCGTCTCCTCTCTAGCGCCCACTGGTAACCCATGCAGATTCCTTTTGGTGCACTCGACCCACTCCTTCCCGCTCTTCCACTTACAGGTGCACTCGCTGGGGCAAGTGGCGCCAGTGCCCACGAGCGACAGTGTCGCCACCAGCACGAGCCACGCAGCGCCAGCTGGAGCGGCCATTTTGAAACAGGCGACGCGAATCCGGCGGTTTAGAGGGCAGTTTCCCAAAAGACGGTTTTGCTTCGGCCGTGGTTTTTCATTCCGGACTGGGCCGCTAGATGGCGCACCTGCAACACGCGGCGAAAGTTGTTTTGAGGTTATGTTTCGTTCGGGAACGAATGGGTGGGGCGAAGTTGCGGGTCAGGATGGAGCGAGTTCGATGAAATCGGATTCTCGGAAGTGCAGAGGCAATAATTCGTGGAAACAAGTACGAAATAATCTTATTGAATAACCGCGAGCTTCGCGTCGGAACGCCTGCGTTAAAGTTCTCACGCTCGGTCGCATTCGTTGCGCCATGTTCGGGTTTCATTTTAACGCGCGCATTTAGGAACACTTAAATTATCAATTATTCGTGCCATAAAGCATTCAGGCGCTCGGGAAGCGAAGTCCGCCTGATCATTTATTAAATGCGCCTTTTTAATGCCCGCCTTGTGTACTCCCCCATATTCAATCCCCGGTTTTATTTTCCTCGGATTCAACGCCATCTGTAATTGAATTCGTAACGCGGACAGTTTTACGGGTCTCGGGATCCCTTTTGCGAAATAAGACTAGCCCCATCTCTTCCCGATGCTACATGTTAATCAAGAAAAACGTTTTGTTGTTGTCCTTGTCTAATCGCGTGTAAAGGACGAAGACAGAATGACGCGTTTAACGTTAAAACGCGGATATTCCGTGAAAAAACAGTTCTAATAAATAACTATTACATGTGAAAAGAGCGCCATCAATTTGCTGCGCGATTTTTTGCGTTCCGCGCGGGAAAAAGTGACATTACCCTTTTGATGTCCCACTTTTCACGTTTTATTGAATTAAAGGCGATGATCGCGGGAAATGGATTGGTGCCGGGGCAAATTAATGGCGCGGGAAATGTGTACATCTTTTTCCTCCGGGTCTGATGTATGAAACGATTTATAACTTTTGCGCCCGGCATGATTTTCGTCCGTCGAAAAAATTGACGACCTCACCGGCGCCATTTTCGCTCGACCGTTACTCGAAACAACTGTTTATTGAGATTACGAAGACTTGTCGGCCGGTCGTTAACGAAGTTGCGCGAACCTTTCGCATTTTTCTGCTTTCGGTCCTTCCATTTTTTCCCCGTATTCCCGACCGCCCGGCTTATAATTGCCTCAAGTTTCTGCAATTTTGAACACTCCCGTGAAAAGTGCTGTTAACGTTTTCATCTAAACTTTTGTGGACAAACTCGCGGCTAAAGTGCAAAGCTGTTAAATGCTTGAAAAGTGAAAGTCCCGTTGTCCACAGAGCAGTTTCTTTCATTAATTTTTTCAAGCGACGATCACTTCAGGCGATTCGGGTCGTTTAATCGTGACTTCTGCTGACGATACGGTGTTACGTCTTTACCTCTTTGTCTGCCACCTCGGAGGAAATGAAGACAACGAAAGTGTTCTTAACGTAAAGAAAATATTCCGCATGACAAATGAGGTCATGGCGAAAGCGTGATTACCGACATTACAGATTTCTCAAAATAGAGCTAAATGACATTGTTTCCATTCATTTAACGACCAGAGCGAGATTTTCTCACTTTTTTTACACGATTGTATCACACAATCAACTTATTTTACATCTGATTGACGAAAAGCCGTGATTTCTAGTTTTCGAGGTGGAGAAAATGGCGAGTTAGCCATAGAGTATACAAAACTGTTTCATAACGATTGTTAACGAAATAAAAGAAGACGTTCTTAAGGTGATTCTTCAAGTCTGGAGTCCCGGAGTTAGTGTCTTTTTGTTTTATTATTCGGAAGTCCATTTTTATA
>JABFPB010002636.1:0-19450 GCA_022817645.1 Ceratoteleas bidentatus
GTTTACCACTTGAGGGTTAACGTTTTCACCATTTGACAAATAGTATGCCTTACTACTTGAAATTGTATTTCGTACCAGTATAGTGGTATTTCGTACAACTAAAGTGGTAACTTTTACCACTTAGTTTTCTCAGTGTATTGTAACTAAATCCAGTTTTTTTTGTCTGCACAATTTTTATATTAAATGACGATAATGATTATTGTCATAATATTTTTTTTAAGAAAACTTTACACAAATTCCTAAAAACAGTAGCTTAATAAATTAACATCTCCAACAGGCGAATAATGAAGGAAATAGTTTATGGTAAAGTGCTTATTTGCAAAACCACGTACCGTATCCTCAGTAGACGGATGTGTGACAGGGAATATTCGCTTGTCAATTTTATAGTCGAATCCATAAGCATGAGGTTTCTGAAACAGCAGTAGCGTGCGTGAGTGACGTCCTCACCTTGGCGATAATTTGAACTTGGATTATGTATGTTACCTCGCTCACGACCGGTCCATCGCTTATTTTTCCTAGTTCCACTGAGTTGACTCCATCATCCCCTACGTATGCCGGATTTCTTTGGCCCTGCTGTATAACACAAAAGAAAGAATGAAATGAATTATTTGGTATCAAATCTCCACAAAAAACGTTAAAAAACACAATTAAGTGTTTCGCGTCACCAATTCTACGATATTTTTCAAACTTTTTAGAATATTACTTTCAGCCATCTAATCTAAAGTTTAAATAAATAAATAAATTTATTTAATAAATACATTTAATTATTTATTAAAACAAATTAATATTAGATATATTCAATTTAGCTTATTCTAAGTCATTTTTCGGTAATAATTGACCAGAAAAGCAAATAGACAGTCGACAGAAAAACTGCGTTCTGAATTTATTGCTGGGTTATTTGCGAGCAAAAAAGTCGGATGTGGCCGAATCTCACATCGGCACTATCCTCGTTTATATAACCACGAGAAGAAAAAGAATTTGCCTTCGCAATGAAAAAATGTGCTCTTAAGTTTTTAAAGATTTGCCATCTAAATGGCGATTATTAGCAGCATCGATCTGATGCGACGCGTCACGCGGTTGCAAGGACGCTTTCTATTTCCACGAGAGAACGAATACATCGGCGATGCCCTAAGGTTACGTTCCGTATTGGCGATCGCGTGTACATCCACCGTATTGTGTAGGTGACGCGCATTAGATGCACTGTAGAAACTGGAAATTCCAAGCCGGCCGCGTACGAATAGAAAGAGAGATCGCAGATTCCAGCGATGCAATAAATAAGTAAATGTAATCGGAACGACTACCATATCGTATTCACTTGTCATTCGAGATTTATATAATTCAACATTTAGCACCGTGCGAATGATACTCGGTGCAGCGGAACCGCGAAAAAAGCATACGCGGTTGGCGGCTTTGCCAGCTGATTGGTTGAAGTAAAAGGGTGACAATGTCAAAAAAGAAATCTAACATCGAAAAGAAAGACTTAAAGGTTTATGAAAGATCTGAGATCTGTTTTGACTTCTTCAGATACGAAATCTGAAAGATCTGAATTCAGTTCATTTAACCGATTTGAAGTCAGATCATTTAGAGTGATCTGAACTCAGATGATTTCAATTGATCTAAATATTCATCATTCTTTTTAGCAGCCTTAAAATTATATTTACGTAAAAATTATTATATGTAAAAGGTAGGTATTATTCTATGATAAGATGATCCAGTGGAAAATAAAAAAGTGAGAAAGTAAGAAAAGAAAAAAAATCCGTTTTTATCCCAATGTTTGTTATGACTAGTAAACATCATTATTTGAAATTCACTTGTATAATTTGATCTGTTTCTACCACTCATTTTTAAGAGGGAAATATATACGTTTTCAATTCGTAATCTGCGATTTCTGACTAGTCATTTGCAAACAGTTTTACAGTGAAATCTCTTGCTTTCCCTCGAAAACACAATACACACAATTCAAATATGATGATCAACAGATTTTACATCATCGCAAATAAAAAGTAATAGATGTATTCGAAGAATGCTATCCACTACATATATGTACAGTTATTTACAAGTGAAATATTTGTTCACTTGAAAATACAAATGAAATTGTACAATGTTTCTTTTCTTTTTATTTTATTGCACTAATTCTTTTAATGAATGCATTTATTCTGAACTTTTTGTGTTTTTCAGATTTTGTGAAAATTGTGTTTCAATTTTCACATAATCTAAAACCTTTTTGTAAAATAAAGTTAATGTCGTTCCTTTTTATAGATCAGCATTAAACTTTCTTCCCACGCAGAACATTACCGAACTTTCAAATGTCACCTTCTGAAGGTTAGGTTTTCTATGCTGACTGGTTAAGGCAAAGTTAATATAACCTTCGGTTGGCGACATGTTAACATTCATTAAACCTTCGTTCTACCTAGATTCTATCATACCATTTCAGTTAGGAAGATCATCCCTATTTCTGTCAAATTAAAAACTTTCTTTCTGGAATCCGAAATGTTCTACTTCTTAAATTTACTCTAAATTTACACCCATAAGAAGTGTTAAAATTAAAAATGAAAATAAGTCAATAGTTTTATGTGTGTCTTTCATCTAAATTTTAAATATCCTGTATATGCAATTTTTTTAATGACTTACATACGGTTTTATTTGTCTATATTTTTTTTATTAATCGAATACGAAATTCACTTATTAAGTACATTCTACTTATGATAAACCGGTTATTTTAAAGTGCTATTGAATTAAGCCTAAGGTTCGTTGACGTACAATCGAAATTTCGCGGCGCATTAAACAGCGCTTTTCGTTCCGTTGGTTTGAGTGAGCGTCTCTTCGATGCGAGATTCGCCGATTACGAAATGCCGATGAGACAATGTCTCATCGGCAAACGTAAATACTGTCGGAGGCATTTTCCCGCGGTGAAGTTTCACGCGCGACAGACTTAGACCATTCACATTCAGACGGACTATGCGAAATGCAGTAGTAGCATCCGCCACGACCAGACAACTAGACGCCCTTGATGGTTCCGGATATCGCCTCGTTTAAAACGTCATTTTTTCCGTACGAACCGTTGTCTCGGACACTCGTTTCCGAGCACCCGTGACATTTACATGAAGTATCGGTTTACGACTTAACCTAATTGTAATTTCAGATGTTGTTTCACTGAGATTAAAAAATGGTTTCGCCAGAACTACTTTAGTACTAAATGCTTTTTAATATTAAATGCTTTACAAAACTGTCTAATCCAGACAGTTTTCGTCAATTTTTGATAATTCATTGTCTGATCAAGAAAGAATCTGTTTGATTTAGATACTGTCAATTCTGAATTTTTTCAGTTTGTTTTTGCAGTTTTTACAAATACAATTCAACACTGACTCATTTAAATATTTTTTTAATTAATAGGAATATTAAAATTAGTAAAAAATTAGTTCAAAAATAAACATTAATAAAAGTAAATTACACTCGTTCCAGAAAGATGATTTAATGGAGATTTAAAACTAATTTCCATTTAACACCAAAAAATATCCTACCTCAACATGCATAACCAGGGCACCAAATACACAAACCTGACAAAATTATTTCTCCTCGTTTGTTTTCGCGGACTTCGTCCTCGCTCTGAAAAGTAACGGAAGTGTCGCTGGACTCAAACGCGTTCGCTAATTGAGCGACACTTTTCGTTTCGCGCGCTTTTTCTCGGCACAACGCGAAACCGGGGAAAATGGTTCGCCGTAGGAACGACGAAAAAGAAAGTCGCAAAGGAGCGTCGCGCCGACTTCTTTGTTTCATTTTTTGGACCCTCTACCGAAAGGTCGGCTTCATTAATGTATGTCGCAGGAAACGAAAGTAAACGCGTTCCACATTGCGCGGCGGCTTCGTACGGGATTTCATAAGAGCCCGATTGATGCTTTTTCCGAGCTTCATGAATGAGTTTAATGCTTCGTTCGCGCGTACACATTATACGCGATTCTTCGTCAAATGATCATCGGACGATGTTCACCTTGAAGACGATCATTTGCGAGAAGCATTTCTTGACGATCATCGATGTAACAGCATTTTTTTTCAATTACGAGAAAGTCAGAATACCAATGATCGTTGAAGGAGAATCTTGTTTCATTTTTTAAGTAACAATTTGGACTAAAAAGAGGCGGCAGAGGTGAGGTGAGTGGACATTATGGCGCCTAATTCGGCAAATTTAGAATTCCCTGCAAAAGGCGAACTTTCTTCATTTCATCCTCGAACGTATGCCTCTCTCGCGATTTTTCTTTTACACTATCGCTAATTGAATTTCAGTCGTAGTGATGTAATATAAAGAATAAAGTCAGACGGCGACGAACAATTACTCTTCATTTTTCATAGTGAGTCCTTGTCACAGTTTCAACAATCTGAACGCCGGCATTTTTATTCAGTTTAGATAGAAGGTATTCGCTGTTCATTAATAAACAGGGAGGATTTCAGCAGATTTCTCACAATCGAATTAATAGAACCAATGCACAATCGGTTTTGTAATATTGTTACTTAGAATACCTTTACTTATAACGTTAAAAAAGCGCGCACAAAATTGGAATTTCAGACGAACTGTCAGCTTGTCTAAGTCAGTTATACTATTTTACTGGCAAATATTTCAATGTTGTTTAGTTGTTGTTCATTTTCTAATGTGGACTGTTATAAGAACTGTTCCATAATTCCATCAATACTTTTCGTATTAACTAATATATAATAAGTATTTAGAAAAAATGCTCGTGGGAGTACTGCCGCGTTTGGAACGTAATCTCTTTATCCAGTGAGAAACTAATAAAAGTATAATAAAGATAACAACAATATCGGAATAAGTGGATCGCATTACAAGTGTCGAGCGATGCATTGTGAGAAACTTGCCTGGCATGACGATTTGTTTTTGTTCGCAATTACTGAAAAGTTGAATTTATCTGCGCGAGACTATTCACCTTGGACAAGAAGCATTGTCCCTGTCGGTAGGCTTTGTGCTGCTCGATCTATAAAAATTAAGGAAGTCGCAAGGCCCGAATCCTGAAGAAGGTCACGATGTTTCAATAGGACTTCAAGGTGTTTGATTAGATGATATGAACCTTTTTGTTTCTAACTCTAAATCGTTAAAATAAGACATAATAGCTGTGGTTTCGAGAGAGAAGCAGTTCAGTCACATTTTAGATAAATGTAGTCTGATACGAAATTTTTGAATAATTTTCTTGTATGCTAAATGGGTCAAGGACAAGGTTTATGTGCAATGTTTTATATATAATATTTCATACATTGTTCGGATACAATGTTCCATAAAATATTTAGTACATTGTTCATAGCTAATTCTATATTAAATCTATGGATTAATTTTAATATATAATTTTGGAAATTTTTAATTAATAAGAATTTACTTTCACACGTTGAGTGACAGTCAGCCGTTTTTTGTCCGAATTTTGTCCGAATCAAAATCGCAGAGAACTTCCAAAATCTGCACGTTAAAAGTGTAGATTTTGGATATATAGTATTTACAGTGTAGCTTTTATATATAGTTTTTCTCACATTGTATTTTACATGTAGTTTTATGTAATTATATTTTTTCCTCTCAGTAAACTTCAATTCGACATTTAATGTTTGATCTCTTCATCTTTAATTCACATGTGACGTTCCATTGCGAAAATTGGCGAATCCAAGGATAGCGTATTCAAGAACGTTAACCTGGAAACGGACGGGTCATGCTTGGCTTGAATTTTTATAGAAAATTTTTATTTCCTGCGTCGGAAAGAATTCGGACAAAAAACGGCTGACTGTCACTCAACGTGTGAAAGTAAATTCATGCAACAGGCGCAACAGTACCATTGTATGCCTGACAAAACTGTACGTCGTAACGAATTACAATTTCGATTTTTGCCGTTTCATGATTGTTATGGTGGACGTCATGCTTCATCATAACAGATCGTGAATATCTCTTTCAAGCGAACCACCGACAAAAAAGTTACGCGTTAAATTTCAATCGAAAGTCGAAATGAATTGGGCATTTTCTTCGGCACATTCGAGTGCTGCCGATTGTTTCGTCGCGAGAAAAAAATTTTAATTTCGGCGCCGGGCACAAATCACTCTCACTGCGAGGAATTAGAAATTCGTATTTAATACTTGAAATTTTGTGTAGAGAAATTCATTACTTCATCGAATGTAATTAAATCCTCACAATATGGTAATTAAATATCGAACGATAGCGGATAAGCCACAGCATCTTAGTCGCGCATTTCGAGGAACAAACTGCGAGGCGACGCGTGATAAAAAGTAATTAAGTTACATCTTTAAGACACACAATTTATATCCCGTAAACGGAATCGAGCATTACCGAGACACCTATGTCTCTTACGAAGTGTGCATTTAGCTGGAGAAAAAATCGTTTTATTACACGGCTTATTTCGTAATCAACATTGATTATTACGTCAGGTGGTTATAAAAAACGGTTTACGAGTAAACTAAATGCCGGCTACAATTATCTGCGATCGAATTATAAATATAATTAGCATTTTTGAAACCGTTTCGCATGCTCTCCGACAAATCGATTTGGTACAATTGGCGACTGACGTGATTAACCGCATGAATTCTTCATCTCACAGCTGAAAGCCGCCTATAACAGGATGATTCCGGCTTTAACAACCAGATAGCAGTGATAGTTTAACAGGACATTGTCTCAGCTCAAAAAGTCATCGATAAATCCCACAGCTTCCATAAATTAACGTAACGTATCCTGCAAACTGCAGCGAATTTCAAGTAAAAACAGGATTAACTTGGAAACACTGAAATGTTTGTCCGCCTATAAAGATCTTAGTCAGATTTTATATAATCTATAATTTCAGCAGAATCTAACTTTCCATTCACGTGAGTTGGATTTAGCGAGATTTTACGTAAAATCCCTCCTGCGGCCACATAATGTCAATTTAATTTTGACATTACGACTATTAGTTAACCTCCCAGAATATTCTGCTTCACATTTTAAATCTCCAGTCGCCGAAGCGAAGAGTAAAATCTCATCCTCGAATCTCGCTCTCCGCCGCTTATAATCCGGCGATTTGTTTAGATTCGGCAGCGAAGCAATCTTGGCGTCAATTTTCACGAGTTTCGTTTGATTACTTTCTAATTGAACTTTCAGGTTGCGTCACTGACAATCAGGCGAACGCGTGCCAGCGTCTCGGGAATGTATTATTGTTGTCATCAAAAGTGCAGCCGCAGGTTCAGCTGCACATCGATGCAACACGGGAAAGAGTTAATTGACGTGTGCCTCGAAATCGCGAAATGAATGTCCGAGCCCAAAGGCCTTTGCGCAAATGACAATCAGCCTGAGCCATGGCAACATTTCAAGAAAGTAAGGTCAAGGCTACGATTTTATTTCAACGAGAGTCGGCCGGACTTTTCGTAGTCTGCCTTTTTTCATTGCTCCCGTGCACGATTCGCTGTCAAAATATGTTGCCCAATTCCGTCCAACGCCTCGAGAAAACCAAAACAAATTCTGCATCTATTTAGCTAACCACATTTTAATCAGTTGGAAAGTGGAAGATTGAATTTCGTTTACACTTTTGAGTGAGTTTCGTCTAAGAGGTTTGGGGAGGGGAGAAACTTTTTGCAAGAACAGTCAGTTTTTGCAAGACGTCAATGGTGCACTGTGCATTAATGTAAACATTACGGTTTGCAGTGAGCTAAATCCGTCGATTCTTGTTGTAATAAACTTTTACTGGTTCGATCTAGTATTCGGTGCTTAGAACACCTGATATTTATGTTGCTGCGAGTGAACCGATGTGTCAAAGAAATGTGCATAATATTTGGATTTCTACTCGTTGCATTTTGTGATATTTAGAATTCATTTTTAAAAGTATTCACTAATATCTGTCGTATTTTGTCCAGAAGAGGGCCTAAGACTGTTTAATTATGTCACGTACTTTTACCAGATTTCATGCTTTTAACTGAAATAAGGAAAAAGGCTTTTCCTATTTGTCATGACAAATTATAAGAGAATTCTTTCTTTGCGCTTAATGATCTGTCAAATTGCAGCCGTTATGTCATTAATAATTGTTACTTTTATTTTTTTAATGAAAAATAATTCCAAGATTTTTTGTTATCAAACTGTCATCTGTTTTCTATGTTTTTAAATCGCGCGTACAATATGTATTCAGTTACACAAGAAAAGCCGTTACAAAAATTATTATTTTCATCGTAAAAGAATTGTATTCTACTGACAGAATTATCCTCCAAAGAATTCCACAATAGAAACCACTTTCTACATTAAAAAACGAATTAAATTGTCATTTATTTAAACAATAAAGAACACTTATTGTTCTATTAAGTAGATGGCGCTCTCATTCCCATTATTCCCACAGGATCAACTTTTTCTATACAATATTTTTATTGAACAAAAAACACAAATTGAAACAAAATTATAATGCAAATTTTAATCAATCCTAAACCAATTTAGTCTTTTTTAAGACATATATTTTAAACGTAATGCTCACTATTCTGTCAGCCGAGATACAAAACTTAAAAAACTTACAAAACTGTTTGTTTTTTTAATCGAAACATGCCAAAAATGAATGTAACATACGTGCGCCATTTGACAGCCACTGATTCACGAAGAACACCCCCGATCGGCAGAACTGTCAAAACACCACCTGCCGAAAACGAAACCGTGGAACGCGCGAAAAGTCGAAACACGTTTCACGTCGTGCATCGATGACGGCGCGCGAAATTCGATCCGATCGTTCTGACACACAAGCTCTCACTACGCTACCTTCGATCTCGCTGTTCATCGGGGACCCGTGAACAAGGCTTCGTCGCGCTGGTCCTTAGCCGCGGCATAGTAGGAGACGAACAACAGGTAAGGCACGTTTGTTCTAGACTGTATCAACAAACTAGACAAACATCGCGGTTATGCATTTATTGCCCGTCGAATAAAGTGAGCCGTTGTGTGCGCAACGTTTTTCAACATTGGTGACTTGTCACTTGTTGTCACACGATTGTCGATTCAGACGTTTTGGTCTCGAGGAAACAACAACAAGTTTGCATCGATCGAGAGAAAAAACTGCATGTCGCGTCAGCGGATAAACAGTAAAAATTTTTCGGGGCCGCAATGCGATTGCGAATTTCATCGTTGTGTTTCAAGGAACGGGATTTGACTGAAAAAGTTTGGCTTAAGAGGATCAGAAGATTAAATGATCTGATTTTAGATATTTGGAAGATTGAGCTAGGTCTAGAATGTTGTGTAACTATATAGGTTGAAAGTAATTTGAAGATATGAAATGTGTATGGATACTTTATCATCGATACCCCTAAATTACCTAGTGGTAGATACAGTTTAGAATAGTTAGTAAAATATATAGGAAGAATCTGAATTTTGAGGCAGGGTGTAGAAAGTCAATGGTCAATCAGAAAAGAATTTGTTACTTAAGTCATACCATGATGGCCATGCAATATGGTTGGAAAAGCTGGAAAATTGCGAGAAAAAGAGTCGAGACTTATTATTTTAAGATTTTTTTCATGGTTATTGTGGTTCACACCAAAGTTCGTTGAAATGGACTATTTGGTCTCCCAATTAGGAAACTAAATCTTTTAAGTAGGGATAACCATTTAATTTCTCTGTTCAGTCTATTCTATCTCTGTAATTACGAAAAACAGTCCAGTGAAGTTCCTTACACCGGAACTTAAGTTTTATGTAACTTGAGGAACTTAGCAGGAACCACGGATGCAGTAATTGGTTGCATTTAGCAGTAATTCATTTTATGATCAGTAATCTGGATATGATAAGTCGACGGCAAGAGATAAAGCTACGATAAAAAGTATTTGCTTGCAAAATGTGCAATACCTTCTTTATTTATTTTTTTTCATCAGCTCCAGAGAACGGGATTGCCGACGCTATGTATTTTAATGGCTTAATCGTCGTGTTATTTGCTCGAGCCATTATCGGAGTGATAATTTAAAAAATGATAATTTTTAGAAATAATAATCGATCGCACGTCACGAAGGGTATAAAAATGTATAGAAACAATTTCCCGACTTCTTCCTGGTACGTCGCTATAGATTTTATCGGACTTCAGGAAAATGTCTATCAATGTCACTAACGCAAGGAAAATTGTATAACTCAAGACAATGCATGGTAAAAAAGTTTATTACAAAAGTTATGGCGTTTCACCGAGTAAAAATTGTGATCCATGTTGAGACGTGTCAATCCTACTCGGAACATTGAATTGCGTGAATCGATAGAGCGAGATCAATATTAATTTTCGCGATCAGATCATTCAACTAGAAAGAGCAGTCACGTGCGTTACACATTCGGTACTATGATTGAATCGATACAGGAATTAAATGCAACGTAAGATGTCGTTAGATAGACAACTATAAATTAAAACAAATATAAATAATTTTTTACAGTAATTTGTGCTCTTGCCCAAACAGAATGTACAAGTGTTGCTTCCAGCGAGAAGCCGTGCGTTTTCTTTGTTGGTTCATCTTCATGTCTTTAAACTGTTTCCAATCCTCCGTATCGTTGTGGTACAGTGGCGAACAGCTTTTAGATGGTTGAAATGCTGCAACTACCATCTGAAAATGTGTGCATGTCTGTAGTAGGAACATGTTAAATTAGCTGTATATTGAATTCAGACATTTATTAACTGATGACTCTAATCAAATAATAGTCAGAATCCACTAAATGTTATAGTATAATCAGTAAGAATTCTTCTATGATTGTTAAAGAATACTAAATCTTGACAGTAAAAACTGACTTAAAACCATAAATGGAGTTTGAATCTGGAAACTATTGTGAAAGCTTCTATCAAGTATCCACCCACTATTCCAAGAAAGGTTTCATAACTGTAATTCCTAGATAGGTTCATGATTGGATTTCCAACCATATAGCCTATCTAGGAACAGTGGATGAATGCAAATTTCTTTTATGGTTCCAAGCCAGTACGTTTTGTTAGGGAATCTATCGCATTGATCAACAATTTATTCCGAATGTAATTTCAAACGAAATGTTTTCGAAAAATAGAATGCCGAATCGACAACTTACTCTTGGAAATCCTTTATGTCTATTCAGATAAACTGTGTATCCAAACCAGATTGGGATTTGAAGTATACCGATAGCAAACAGGATCCATCCAATAGCTGTAGAAAAAATCCATCTATTACAATCATTTTCACCAAACAAACATTTTTGAGATGATATATTAAGTTGAAGGCATACCATGACAAAATACAGGGTAATCCATGTTATTGTACTTCAAGACTTGCATGGTCATTAGGGTGTAGATTAAAATGACAATTATAGTGATTGGAGTGATGAACACCCAACTTATCCTCCAGTAGATGGAAGGTCTTTTGTTCAGCATAAATTCTACATCATCTAAGAGATTTTCTAAACCGTAAATCCAAACGGCGCCGACTATCTCCAGAACAGCAAGGAAAAAGGCTATGAACGACGCTGCGTAAAAGTCAACGAGTGCGAACATGAACTGACCTCCCTGGGAAAGATATTTACTCGTTAAAAATCACATTCTGAATCTGTGAACAAATATCGACATATGTGTAAAATATAATTACCGGCGTGCAATAAATGGTGCCGATGCAAAATCCCACCGCAGAAAATGCCACCACCACGTGCCAACGTTTCCAATGTGGAAAATGATCGTGAATTATGGTAATAACTGCACCAGCTATTCCGATACCACTGCCGATTCCCAGCACGAAGAGCATCATGAAAAAAAGTGCAGAAAATACCTGAAAATAAATTGACATTGGTTGCACTGTATATTTATTGGGAATAGTTTCAAATTTATACAATAAAATAGTAAAATTTAATAGATTTATTAAGATATCTACACCTTTATCAGACTAAGCCTTAGAGTCACCAACTAAAAAGGATAAAAAGAGATTCTTTTGTCCTCCAGTTAGCAATACTAAATTTGTATAACATTTTTCTTATTTTCAATTGTCTGCAATTTGTCACATACCTGCGGAAATACTGCAAATTTTGAAATAGCATCGGGGTATGAGATAAAAGCTAGTCCTGGACCAGTCAAGACAACTTTACTGATATCATCAATTCCCAACTCATACGCCAAGTTACCCAAAATACCGAATATCGTAAATCCTGCCAAGAGACTCGTAAAGGTATCCAGTGTCGTAACAACCAGAACGTCTCTAAAAAGTAAACCAGTTTTCGTGAAATTGCAAACTGCGAATAGTGCGGTAAGATAAATCTGAATTAAGACTAGGTACCTGTGAATGTTGTGTCTGAATGTGTTGTAGGAAGCGTACATAATTACATCTCCAAAACAAATAGCCAGGGAAAAGAAACATTGCACCACAGCTGCATACCAAACCTTGGCTTCCAAAAGTTTGCTCCAGTCTGGTTTTATGAAAAATATGATCCCATCAATTGCTCCATTGAGCGTCACAGCTCGTACTAGCAATGTGACCATTATTACGTATGGGAATATTGCCAGAAAATAAGCGGCTTTTCCGGAACTCTTGACGCCTCGGGCTAATATTGCCGCAACGCAGATCCATGACACCAACAAACAAAGGGTCAACTTCCAATCTGGCAATCCAATGCCGTCGTCAATATTCATTTTTTCGTGTAAAACCGTGTTTCTGTAATTTAGAAGTGGAGTTAGTTCAGACATAACTTATATTTTTTTAGGATCCCATCCTGCTGAAAAAAATCATATGGTGTACCATACTGGGTTCAATATGGAATTCCACTTATAATTTCTTTAATTGTATAAGGAATTTTATATCGAACTCGATATAGAATTTCATTGGGGGATTCATATGTAATACCTTGTAGAATTCCCGAAGGGAACGCGTCGGTTGAATCAACGTTGATTTAATATTGATTCGATTGAATCAACGTTGATTCAACGTTGATTCAACCCTGTGTTCCCTTAGTGATTCCCTATGGTATCCTACATGATTTTTTTAGTGGACGAGTGTTTCTAAATCTTCAAGTTATATAACTTGTTAACAAGCTGTAGTTTCTGTAATTTTAATTCATGGTCATAAAACTTACAAAAAATATAGTTCAGCGGAACTTTTCCTTTTCGTTTCATTTAACATGTGAATTGCTGAACTCCTACTGTCGTTTTGAAGACTAGCGTCGGAATCCAAACAGTTATCGCCCCAATCAGCGATACACTTGGACCACGGTAAAACGGACTGAAAACTGTTTACCAAGTAATAAAGCGTGATGGACATTACCGAACAGTAATAAGTACTAACAGCCGCCATTGAGTACATTTGGGCCCACCCGACACCACGAAAGCCGGGTACTATGGCCCATACTTTGACACACGACTTGCTAAAAAATTGGCCCAAAATCATTTCTAAGTAGTAGAATGGTTTGCCGACAAGGAACAGCACGATTAAATACGGAATGAGGAAGGCACCGCCGCCATTTTCATAGGCGACGAACGGAAATCTCCAAACATTTCCTAAACCCACGGACATGGCAATGCATGACATGAGAAATTCGAGCCCGTTGCCCCATGTTGCTCTGGATGCGGATTTCTTTCCTGGGTCAATAACCACCTTAAATTATTTTACATCATGTTACGGTTATGCAATTAGTTGTTGTTAATCGATAACACAGTCCTGCAATGACTATTTTATAGAAATGAATAGAAATGAATTGATATTCAAAATAATTTCATAATTCCATTATATGTTGTTCTGTTCCTATGTATCAACATTATCAAAGAAAAAATTTTAATTCTTCCAAAAAGAATTAATTTGTTTAATTCCACTATTTGTATTTAACATTCAAACGTGAATTCTTTTCTATTATTTCCAATTCCAGTTAGATGGATATTTAAAAAAGTTTAACTTGAATTTGTACATAGGAATTCATTGAAGTATTATAATATTCTAACCAGGTTAAATGAATTATAGATTTATAGATTGTTAAAATGAATATTGAAATTGGCTAAAAATTCAATTCTTTTCTATTCACTTCTATTAAACATTTTTTGCAGGGAGCTGCGGTTACCTAGAACCGAAACTTACTTCGTCTTCGTCTGGAGGAAGAGCCAGAGTCAATGGATGCTTTCTTTTTTCGTGAAGCTGATATTCATATTCATCGATCTGCAAAAATAATATGGTTAGTGAGTAATATAGTTTATGAGTAAATCAAGACATGATGATATTAAGTTACTTTGGTTTTACGTTAACATTTAGTTTAGGAAGTACAAAATACAATTTAGAGAAAAGAAAAAATAGAAACAGGAAAAAAATTAAATTCTGAATTTAGTTTAGATATTGAAAACCATATGTATATATTTGTCATTTTTTTACTGGTATTCAATTGAACTATTGATGACAATTTTGTTTTCAACTAAACTATTCATTGACCAGCAAACAAGAATGGTAATGAATTCTGGATATAATTACTGAAACACTGTATAGCACTATAAGAATGTTATTTTTATCATGATTTATGATTGAATCCTTTTCTTGTCTGAAGCCTGCATTAAGGTACTAATGTTTTGACAATCAAAACTACCAGCTAATTTTAAAGACATCTTAGACTGCTCAATTCTGCTAACTACCAACCCCATCGGATACTAAATATAAAGTCAAGAGACATGAATATTTTCATTCATTAATTAAATAGTTTCTCAAATTAGTTTTATATCTGATTGATTTTATAACTGAAAAATTTAATTATATTCCTTCAAAATCAACAGATTGTTTGCGATTTTTTTAATCGCAAAAACAAATGCGTGATAACATAATTATCTTGTAAATCTAACATCATCAAACAGTATATAAATTCGTTATGAGTAGAAAAATGTTTACGAAACCCAGATTGAAATGGGTCAAACATATCGTATAGTTCAATAAAATTTCTTAGTTCTTTTAACTATTCATCGGAGGACTTTAGATTGCTCTTTAACTAAAGTCCTCGAATGAATAGTTTAGAGGAATTACTTATTAGAGATCGGTTTAAAATCGAAAGTTAATGGATATAGCCTAGGTGTTTCATTTATACGAATAACCAGTGGCCTTTTTAAATTATCAGGAGATGTGCAAAAAAAGTTTCATCGCAAAAGCAAGTTTTCAAAAGTTTCATCACATTTGCTTGTAACTCATTGATTTAATTTATAAAGTCGTGGAATTACACTTAAAATTAAAACTGAATATCGATTAATTATATTCAGTTATTCAGTTTTATAAATATGAAGTTACATTCTATTTGATGGATGCATTCGCTATTATCCAGCGTATCATAATTATAAATTGCAATTACAGGAAAAGCCTTGAGAGAAACTAGATAAGTACACTGCCATTTCCTTGAGTGTTAGATTTTTGTTCGAAAAAATCCTTAAATGTTATAACTTACCGTGTTACGAATGGTTCCGTTTTGGCATTTGTTGTTCACTTGATTACTCTCGTCCTTAACGAAGCCTTCATTTTTAATTCCAGTCTGAAAATACACGAGGATTTGTATAAGTCATTAGGTACATGATTACGGTTCTTTTGTAGAGGCTAAATAAACTTTCAAATGATAATAGTCAAAGCAAGTAGATTAGGTGTTGATAAAAGATTGAATTGATAATGTATGCTGTATTTTAATATAATATATCTTTATATATTTAAAAATATACTTAAGAAAAATATCGTGATTTCTTTGTGGTCATGAATCCCTTTGTGATTACTTTATGATCTCGTTTTTGAGACTTTTGGGATCATTTTGTGATCTCAAAATGATCATGACTATGTAAGTTCACTGAATGATCGTGAAACCATCATTAATCACAGACTATAGTCGTCTAGTGATGACAAAATGATCCAAAAAGCCTAAAAAATGGGATCAAAAAGAGATGTTATCACTATATGATCATAAAGTGATCGCGATGCTTTTTTTCTCAAGTCAACGATATATAAAAGGAAGTTCATGGTAAAGTGTAAGAATCGACTCGCGCGAGATAAGTTTCCTGATATTAACGATATAATTTCAATGACCCTTTCGACAATGTTGAGTCCTTAATGTTTATTCTATGTGCAATAAAAATATCCCTCGGGGAGTTCGGGGGCGGAGCCCCCGGATAATACAAAAAAGAGATTAAAAATATAAATTTTTAAAAATATTTTCAAACATTTTTTATGTTTACAAGAAGCTGATCCATGACCGGTTTAAACTTGTTTGAACTGCCTGAACGTTGTCAATTTTCAAGGGCTAATCTTGGCTGGGGGGTTCAGGGGCGCAACTTTTGGAATAAAAAAAAGATTTAATAAATTGTCCAATGTTTTAAGAAATGTTCAAATTTTGTAATATATTAAAACAATTTTGATAGTTTTGAAATTTTTTGAGAAATTTTAAAATTTTTGAGAAATTTTTTAATTTTTTAATTTTTTTTTATAAAAATTGGGAAATTTTTTTAGCAGGGCAATAGTGAACTCGTTACTGTCCTAGATAATGAGGTCATTATAAGGTCATTAGGACAATAATGGCCTCATTATTGCCCTGCTGGTTTGACCATAAGTGACCTGGTCGATATTGGGACCAGTTCTGTCCTGAAATCGGACTCTTTCCGCACGTGTTACACAAATTTATTTGTATTTCTGCTAAATATACTAGATAAAAAATTATTTTTATTTGCACTAAATATGTCATTTATTTATATATAAATCGTTTACACTGTTAAAAATTTCATGAGTGAAGCGTTAAATATTTTAGTGATAATTTTAAACAATCAACAAAGAATTATATTTCTGGTTATAATTGTTTGTACAAAAATTTTGAGTTTATTTCTGATCTGTGAATAATGAAGTCAGATCAGAAATCTGTGACTTCATTATTTCTGAAGTCACAGAAATAATTACTTCATTATTTCTGTGACTTCCACACCAGAATGTTTTTGGTGTGGAAGTCCTTGACCTCCGATTTGGTGTGAAAATGTTAGACCTAAATACTTTTTAACACCAAATTTTTAACAGTTCATTTAAAATGAATAAGGGTTTATTTATCCCAAATAACTAATTATGTAGTTACTTTAAATGGACGAGTTTACTTGCAGATAATAATATTCTGAAATAAATGTATTTATTTGCGATAAATAGATCTTTTTCTGGGTTTTAACATACGCAATTATCAACATTTCTTACAACCGCAGGTGTCAGTGGCCACAAATGTTAATAAATAAAGGATATGAAAAGAGTAATGACATGTTCATGCAATGTCAGTTCACTTTAGTCTGCAGTGTTTAATAATAATGAAAAGTTAAAATGTTCTGAGTGTTCAATATTATCTCATCATTGCAAAAATGAACTAAACATGATTTTATAGTTCGTTTTTCAGATTTTCCTCACTCAGTGATCACACTTTGTTACCAACGCTCATTCCTTGAAACTGTGATTTGTTTTACATTCTAGTACAAAGTGAAGAATGTTTGCAGGGTACACAAATGTGATCCTAAAAGTGTCAATACGAATATTCATAATGAGAAAATTCGCAAGGCATAGGCTTAAATGTATGAACTGAATTTATATATTTATATATTATTTACTGTAATAATTAACTATAAGTAAATAAATAATTAATTAATTAAAACCCTTTTAAATTACTTTTTTTAAACCGTCGCAAAAATGCAAAATATCCCTTTGATTTATGAATTTGTAATATTTAACGCAAAAGCTACACTAACTAACAACACAAAAACTACATATTTTTAACATTACTAAAATGTTGTTAATTTCAAAGTCGTTTTTCATATTCACACTATTATAAATATTCCAAGCTGATCATTGTGCAAAGAAATGTCAAAGCAAAAAGCGAAATTTGATCCAACGTCGTTTAGCATTTCAGAGAAATTATTTTTCCGCGTACACACCAATTCCGTTTCCGATTGCGTCAAATGCTCGAAAAGATGCTTCGAGATCTCTTTCTGTATCCACATTATTGGATTGGGAAAACATGATTAAATTAGAAAGTTGTCGCATAGACAATTAGCCACATACATGAAAATCGGGGAAAAGTTTCACTCGAGCGCCAAACTGAATCCACTGAATTTTTTCAACCAACCCGTTAAACTCTAACCGCAGTTATTTATTCACTTATTAATCTCCCATCAAATCACTTCCATTGCGACATTCACAAATTCGTTCAATGCCGTCAACTTAAGGTACGTCGCACCATGTCAATTGATTTTAATTGTGAGTGATACCACTAAAAGTAAAGATGATGTAATATAAACAGACTTTCCTATAAGTCAGATTAAATGCCATGGCGCTTCACGTATTGAGATTCGACAGATTAGATTGAACCTTTGATTGCACAATGTATTGGAAGCGACGTGGTTTTTATTGCCAACTTGTATGATTTACTATCGAAATGGCAAAGGAAACATTGTTTCCCAAGTTGCAGTCACTCTGATTAGGGTCAGATTGGCAGCAATTGGCGCATCGAGCGAAAACGCCGATGTGACAAATTTTGCGCAAACGTTGCGAAAAAAAATGTCAGTCCCGAGTTACGGTATGAAAAACAACGAATACATACGATTTCCATGCTGCGTTCGGTTCGAACAGCTGAGAGGCACCGATGCTGGAAATACACAGTAGCGGTTCAGCTGAGAAGAATGCGAATTAGACGAGCTTCAACTAGAATGCACAACCGTATGAAATTAAATCCGATCGTTCCGGGGCAGCACTTCTCGCCACTCTGTCTCTGATCAGTCGATCAGATCGGCTACATGTGTAGTCTATATAACGTCTGTCATCGACGATGCTTGTTTCGCCTTTTCGAATTATCGCGTTCTGACATAGTAGGGACGAACAGCAGGTGGTCTCTGGACGGATCCCGGACATCAACCGGACTCCTCGACAAACGCCGCTCATTGCGTCATCGCTCGACAAATTTGTAAGAGGGGTTAAATGATTAGCCAGAAATGGGTAACGAGTTGGCGAAGACAATTGTTTGTTGTGCCTCACACTCATTTCGGCAACGATAACTTGCGCTCTAAACAATTTCTTAGTGGCACAATCAGATTTATTTTGTTGGACCATGATGCTGTTTCTGATAACCACTCAGGTAAAACTGAACATCTATGATGTATATTTGCACTCAACAGCGTACTTTTACCTGGGAAGTTTTTGGTTCTCTTCTGATGAGGGTTTTGACGATAGAGAAATTTTCGAAATTTTTCAGAAATTTTGAGGTTCTAATACCCCTGGACAATAAGTGTCTGCTGCAACGGAGTTAGTAATTTTTTGAATAAAAAGATTCATAACAAATTATTTAAACAAATTTGAACGTAGCGCCATTCCGTACCTTTGGGGGAATGTATCCGATATTTTAAAGAAAACTTTCGGCGAAGAATTTCAGCGTATTTTGCAAACTACGATTTTTGCCACATCGAAAACTAATTTACATTTTACGGTTTCAGCAAAGTATAAACAGTAGATTTTTTATGATGGAAACGTGGAAAAAAAG
>JABFPB010002637.1:0-19450 GCA_022817645.1 Ceratoteleas bidentatus
TTGGAGTTGGATCAACTTTTACTCTATTTCAACTCGAAAATCGAGTTGTGTTTACTCTGATTTTTTTTCTCAGTGTACTTTCGAGGTGTTAATCTGATCATCAATTTAGAAAATTCAACTGAAATCGCAAACTAGTTCTGAAATTTTGTATCTCGGTTACTAATTCCTTTTCGCCATTCTAAAATCGTTTAAAAAAAATGTTTAGCTGTTGGTGAAAGTTTATCGGTGGTTGCGTGGCGAGATGAGCTACTCCCCCCGTTCTCCGAAACGATTCATCAATGAACAGCGTTGGAAGGCACGAAAAATCGATAATTTCTAACGTGGGAGCGTAGTGTCACCTCTCAGCGGCAGAAACTCGTGAAAACTATCGGCGATCGATAATCCAACATCCGTAACGTTGTTCGACGTTTGCGTATTATATCGCGCGGACAGTCTTTTTTTATCTCTGTGGGGCATCAAAGTGGGAACATGTCCTCGGTCATTTTGTGTGGTTGAAAATGTTGTTCTCCTAAAAATGCTAATCCTTTACTTTATCCGGTATCTGTGAAGTTAATACTTGAACAAAATGTTTTTGTATATACATTGTCCTGAACATTTAATGATTCTTAGTGAATATTATTGCAATTTCATTACAAAAATTATAACTGAAAATAAGACACGCTGCTCAAAAGAAAAAAACGAACCACTAGAATAATCACAAAATTTAAGAATATTTTAAATGGATATAACTTGGCCAATTTTGAACGAAAGTTAAGAATTTGTAATACGACGACTCATTTTTAAGATCATGTGAGATGATGGACCATTTGAACCATTCTGGTCCCTACTACATCCAAAAGAAATGAAACTCATAAAATACAGAGTAAATTTCGAAAGTCCATAACTTCGAACACAATCGTCGTAGGTTTTTCAAATTGTGGACAATTTGAAAAAATTTTGCATAATTTGAAATTGAATACAGAAATAGAATACATATTATCTACTTGATGTTAAAATGGGATAGAAATATTTATGATACACAATACAAGTTTTCAAAGCTTAATATTATTTAAGTAAAAACAATTTGATTTCTCTGGAGTGTAACTTTTTTATTTATTTATTTTTTTTGTGAAAATACTTCAATTTTGAATCAGATCAAATCTGAAGGCTCCTCTTCCATGCTGTGCATAATAATGAGACATTTAAACGATTCCGCTTGACGACACACCGCAAAGAGAAACATTTTTCGACTTTAAAAGTGTTAAACTTTGGTAATTTGTATGATGTATCAAATAATTTTCCGAAACAATTTACCAACGAAATGCTAAAACTTATTCAATTTCTTACAAATTTTGCAAAATTTGTAAAAAAACCTAGAATGATTGTGTCGAAAGTTATGGGCGTTTGAAATTTGCTCTGCATTTTGTGAGGGTTTTTCTTCGATTTGTAGTGGGAAGCGGAGTGGTCAAATGGTCCGTCATCTCACATGACCTTAAATATGCGACTTCATATTTTTTCGGAATCCAAAAATTCTTTAACTTTCATTCAAAATTGGCCAAATTATATCCATTAAAAGATTTCTTAAATTTTGTGATTATTCTAGTGATTCGTTTTTTTTTCTTTTGATTAGTGTAGTATTAAAAATAGAAATGAAAAACAAAAATGCAGGTAGTGTAAACTATCTAAATATATATACAAAAATTCTAGTATATTAATCGTTTTAAAAACGGCGTAATTTGCTAAAAAGTTATATTGACATATATTCTAAGAAAGGCCCTATAACCGTATAGGGTATATAAAAAATATGTAAAAAATGTGTTCTCTTTTACATTAAAACGTATTTCACATTAATATCCCCAAATATATATCTTCAAAAGATATTTTAAGCAATTTTACCGCAAATTTATCGTAAAATACCGGAAAATTTGTTCTGTAAACGATATCGGTTACGCAACAATTTAAACTAAACGATTATCATTTTAATACATATTTTTTAGAGTATATAAAAATCTAGAAGCTAACATAATTACTCTGGTTTATATAAAAATCTTAAGTACAAAAAGTCAAACGACGAATGTTCCCTAGAATGTTTCTAATCCATTTCATAGACAATTGTGCTTGCAATAAAATGTCTTACTTCGTAAGACATGTAGTCTGCTTAAATTAAAAACTTTAAGGTATATTAGGTATCTGTTAATAACAGTATCTATTAAGTCACAGAAATAACTGTCTGATATTTTCTGAGTAAATATCAGAAACGACTGTCTAAAATGCAATCGTCAAAAATACAGTTGTTTCTGCCGTTCATCGGGAGCATTGATTTTAAAACCCCCGAATCCTTGAATATGTTCCAAGACCGCCGCGAAAAAAGTCCACCCGACTATCCTCCCGGAAAAACAATATGTCGGAATGAAAGAACACACTTTCTATACACATTACGAAAAAAACAAATGTATAAACATACCAGTGGAGGAAACATCATTTGACTGTTTTTAAGGAATTTCTCCGTTTTGGTAAATATGTTGATATTAAACATTCAAATCAGTTTAGGTTTGACTAATTATCAAATATCGGTGGTCCATCTTGTCAATTTATTCAGTCAGTTTCTAATTTTGTTAAATTTACAGAATTTAATACATTTTAGTGCAGCTAAGAGTAAGATAAATTATATGTGAAACTCTCCAAAATATCGGAGTCAGATTTTTCTTCGTATTTCTTTGAGTGCGAGAAACAATTTTTTATTTTCAATAAAAAACTGTTTTATTTTCAATAAAAAATTGTTTTATTTTCAATAAAAAATTGTTCGCTCCCTGACTGTTCAGTATTATTTCTGTGACCTGAATGGGCAATAGTGCATATAAATTTATGAATTTTAAATCTTACCGGGGGGTTGTCAAAAATATTTCAACTTTGTCAAAAATATTTTGACTTTGCCAAAATAGCGAACAGCCTAATTCAATTCGTCCTCTTTAACTTTACCTTTACTCCTCCTATGTCATTAGTCAGACTTATCGTTTCTACCGAATTACCCCCATTATAGGGTTTCGTCATAAAATTCAATATAAAACATCTCAAAGAGATCTCCAACATCTACAACAATTATTCCTCTATCATCTCCGTGCGACATCGTTTTCCTTTCTGGTACAACTCTCCATTTTCCCCATTATCCAGCTCACCAGAACCTGTCCCACATCCTTACTCCTCCATTTCCAACCCCATACCCACACCCCTCTAACTGCCCAACATACCAACCTATCCCCATCATCCCAACTCTATCAGCGACCCCCCAGACTTCCAGCCCCCAAAAATCCCCCGCATCAGTCCCGGTCAATAGTTTCCTCCAGCGCGCGACATCCCCAAGTACGCCGAGAATAGCGGCGAACTCTCGCGGTGACGCGGCGAGCACGAGCGTTTCTCGCGGCCTGTGCGCATTCTCCGCGAACGGATCGATGCTGGAAATAGCTGAGGCCGAAGGAGTATGAGGTGAGTCGCCTCCGCTTGCGGCAGAGCCTTCGTGGCTCGTTGGGGCGGTTTTTCTTCGCTGCGTCTCATTCAGGGACAGTGCCGGACACAGAACCAGGACCCAGGGCCACCCTGCCGAGGACCATGCCAGGCGACCCAGCGATCACCCCGCGCGACTGATGAGGCTGCAACCGTAAGTCCGCCACCCCGAAACCGCCCCCGTCCCGTTCCCCCGAGAGTCGCCCCTGACCCCGTAGGCCCCGTAGCACTAGCTTCCCCAGGGTCCCGGCTCGCCAAGGTTACCGGGGCTGTCGGGCCGAGCCCCATAGTTGTTCCCGACTGGGTACAGATGTCCTCCCGCGTAGCGATCGATCGCGTGCGTTTTATCGTCCGTCGCATCAGCTGACTGGCTCACGTATATGCGCAGCCCTTACGTGACCCTTACGGGACCGTCCCTGACGTCGCGGACCCCGCCGAAAATAGTGCGCTATTCTCGGCGAGCCGCTATCTCGGCGACGAGCTCTCGAGCCGGAGACTAATTTTTGGTTGTGGGGCAGCGGCCTTCATACCGGTGTAGCTACTAGAGGATGCACAAGTTAGCCAAGGGATTGAAGAAGAAGAAAAAGAAGAAGGACAAGAAGGCGGCGGACGAGGACGACTTCGACCCGGAGGAACTCGAGCGGTATAAGCGCGAGCGGGCCGAGGCCCAGCAGAAGCAGCTCGAGACAGCGGGCGAGGGTGGCAGTGAGGCCGCGGGCGCGGTCGCGGACGAGTGGCGCAAGTTCCAGGTGCTCACCGCGGGCGTCGACTCGATCCTCAAGAAGACCCAGGGCGACCTTGACCGCATCAAGTCTACCTCGTTCTTCCAGCGCAAGCCGGTCGAGTCGGAGATCAAATTCGAGGAGTTCGAGCCTGGGGCGCAGGACAAGGCGCAGAGCCAGTCAAAGAAGTGGCTGAACTTCGACAAAGACGGGAACCCGATAGAGGCTGAGGAGGAGAAAAAAAGCACATTAGAGGAGGCGATATTCGAGGTACCGGATGACGATGACAACCAGGAGGATTCGGTCGATGAGGACATCTTCGATACGACCTACGTGGATGTGCTGCAGAATATAGATGTGCAGCTCGCATACATTCCGGACAGTCCGACGTTAGAAGAACTAGGGGACGACCCTTTCGACACCACTAACGCAGACAAGGTTTTGAAGACAGTTGACAAGAAAACTGGCAAGAAGTTGCTGAGCTTAGGTAACGCGGTTGAAGTATTAGCCGGACGAATCGATCACGTAAGCACTTGTAAAATTGGAAGGAACAGAAAGCAGCAAAGTGTCGACTTGTTGCTTGACGAGTCTTCTGGGGCGAAGTTCGAGGCTGCAGCTCCGATTGAGGAGGAACCTGTAAGCAAGACTTTGCTTGACGACGACGCGGATTTACCAGACGTTCCAATCGATTTGACGAAGCTACCTCCGGTACTGCCACGGCCAGTTACACCGGTTGCGGAGGTCATCGAAATTACTGAGATTCCGGAGAGTGCGCCAATAGATATCTCAGAATTCGAGGTGCTGAAGGAAAAGACTATTCTTGAGGAGATCCCGGACTTGGAAGACGATGAGTTCGACCTGCATGGTGACATTGAGGAGGTTGTGTTAGAGGAAGCTGAGGACCCTTTCGCAGAAAAGGAACCGGAAGCTGTGGTGATCGAGGAGATCATCGAGGTCAGCTTCGAGGCCAAAAGCAACGCAGAGGGTGAGGATCCGTTCGACACCACATTCGCAGAGAACATCTTGCCTGGAAAGACCGAGCTGAAGTTCATCGAGAAGGAGTTGGAGGAGCTTCCGATATCGGAAGTATCGATTTCCCTGACTGACCCGGCAGGACTGAAGAGAGACTACGAGACTGGGCTACTGAAGTTGACGGAGGAGCAGTTCGAAAGTGTGCCGGCGAAAAACGACCTTCTGGGCGGCTCGAGCACTGATTTGAGTCAACTCGCAGACGAACCCATAGCACCTGTTGAAGAAATCACCTATGTAGATCCATTCGACACATCGGCGGTTAAGGATCTGCCTCCAGGTAAAGTCGAGCTCAAGTTTTTGGAGAAGGAGTTGCTTGGTGACAGTGCAAGTGCGTCAAAACCAGTGGTTGATACTCTCGACGATGATGACTTTGACCCACGTAAGGACGATGACGACTTTGACCCACGTAAGGATGTTTCGGCACCAGTAGTACAGGAACCCGTTGTAACTCGCAAAGCCTCTAGACCTGAGGTTCTGGACCTAGGTGTGGTGAAGAGTGTCGATTTCACATTGCCAACGCCGTCAAAACGTCCGGACTTACTAATAACTTCAGAGGAGGAGAAGAGTATCCGAGCCAAACCTCTGACTCCGTATTACTCACAGAAGTCGTTGGAAGATGCTCTACCTGAAGAAGATGCTGAGGAGGTAGAGGTTGACCCCTTCGACACCAACTTCGTTGCCAAGATAGCACCTGGTAAAACCGAACTGAAACTACTCGAATCGGAGCTACTCGCAAAGGAGGAACCTCTCAAACGCACCCTAAGTGACCACGAATTCGACCCTCGAGCTGCGGAGGTCCCGACTGAAGCTGAAAATCAAATAGAAAGCACGAAGCGAAAGGCGTTTACAGCGCAGAGGCAAGAAAGTATCCTAGACGCGGAAGTAGATGTCGCCGCGAAGCCTCTAACGCCCAACGTCCAGTCAAAGATCGTCGAGGAGGAAGATATCTCCTACGTCGACCCTTTTGATACGTCTATCGCCACTAATATTCTGCCGGGTAAAGCAGAGCTCAAAGTCCTAGAGAAGGAGCTGAGTCAGGTGCAAGAACCAGTGCCTGTGCTGCCAAACCCGTTGAGCTTGGTAACGAATCTCATCGAGGAAGACGACTTCGACCCGCGAGCCGGTGAAACCAAAGAGGCCAAAGACTTCCTGTGCTTGGACGGCCAAGACTTGGAAGATAAGGTCCTGACGCCTCAGCACGAGGACGCTTTCGTGGAGGACATTGACCCATTCGACACGAGCTTTGCAACCCTCGCGCCAGGCAAAACCGAACTGAAGTTGCTGGAGTCCGAATTGGTGACTAAGTAACAAGTGGTCAACCGTTTTCCCAGGTGACCTACGACCAACCCAAAGCCGCCATGGATTCCAAGGGAGGCAATCCGTTCCTGATGGACGACTACCCGGCGGATACATCCTTGCCGGCTAACGTGTCCAACCCGTTCCTGCAGGACTTCGGAGAAGCTGCTTCGGTTGGAGAGAATCCCTTCCTAAGCTTCACCACAGAACAGTCCTATGAACCCAGTTCTGGAGAGTCGACCAACCCGTTCGCTTCCTTCGTTATGGAGGCTCCACCAGCAGAAGAACCAGTGTCTCTGATGGAGACTGCACCTCAGGAGGTACCCCACGAGGAGCCACAGGTAAACCTTTTTGGAGAGGAACCGGTCCAGATGTTCAGTCCACCAGAACCCGAACGGAAGCAGTCGATACCTAAACCAGAGAAACCTCCGTCGAGGCCACCTCCACCTCCGAGACCTGGTCCTCCGCCACCACCGCGAAACACCAAAGATCTGATACTTTCCGTAACTGGTGAAATGGATGCCACTTCGGATCACCTGCTCAATCGTCTGCAAGCCACGAGGACTCCGAGTCCTACGCTAATGCATTCGCCCTCGCCAACCCCAGAGCATAGCTTCGCGGACCTGTTGGACGTTGACTCCAGTGTACCTGACATCGTGCCTGACGAGGCTAAGACCAAGACCGCGGACATACTGGATCTGTTCAGCGCGCCGAATACAGATATGGCACCGGATATCACATCTTCGATGCCAGTAGAACTGTCGACCACCACAACGACAACCACTTCAGGTCTGGACTACTTGACTTCGGCCAAGGTACAAGAGAATCCGTTCTGTGCTGCCCAACCTGACATAATTTACCCGGAGGAAAGTGCACAAATACCTGTTGAGAAAAGACCGTCTCTGATCAGCACATCGCCTGTATCAGGTAAACTTTCTTACCTACCCCTAACAACATATCCTCGGAGATTCTCCGGACATATATAGCTAGATTCTCCGGAGAATCTCCGGATATCAGGGGATGTATTGTTAGGATACACTACCTATGTTTGTGACCATCTTTTCCAGATGGTCCTCAATGATTTGTACTAACTTGATCATGTTTTCAGAATCTATAGCTCCTGATCTTCCACAAGCAACAGCTATAATTCCAGAAGACCTGGTGTCTCCAGCGAATATTTCTTCGAACGAACCTCAACCCAGCCCCATCAACATATTCTCGTCGCCAAGTGCAGCCTCTGATATATTTGCACCAGTCGATATGTCGCCTGCTCCGCAGGTTGAAGAATCCCAAACTGGATTCCCAGAATTACTTCAAACTACACCTGTACATCCAGCTTCGGGGGTTCAGGCGTTTGCCTCGGATTTGTTAGGAGACTTTGGGGAACCAGCGAAACCCGCGGCAGAGTTGTCTACCAGCCCAACGCCTGGTGCGGAATTCCCAACCAGCGAGGTGTACCATCGCCCAGACGACCTAGACACCTTCGCGATGACCACAAAGGCCATCGAATCGACTGGAGACGCTTTCGACGCTTTCGCATCCAAATTCGACAAAGCTGCCGAGGTCAGCGAGCCAGTTGGTGCCGATCCTTTCTTCGATCCGTTCGGGTCTGGAGGTCAAACTGCAATGGATACTTCTAGCGATGGTACAGTGAAATATAAAATGCTGTAACTGTTTAAATACTTATATAATACAATTGTTTTTCCAAGGAGAAAATTTAATGAAATTGGTTCTCGATTTCAGTGTGGGGCGACCAAGGTAGCGCTTCTGCAGATGGAATCATGGGCTTCGGAGAGGCCGATGGCTTTGATGCCTTCCTGAACATGACCGCACCTCCCCCAGTCAAAAGAGTAGACTCTGGGGAATCCGATGAAGGTCCTGACTTCAGTGTATTTATCAAGTAAGTCTTCGAACATCTAATTCTAGATTATTATGAAACTCTGAATCAATCCTTCTAACAATGGACATGGTCCCCAGACCTAAAGAAGGAGACCAACTGACAGAAGTGGAAGGTGGAGACGTACCAGTTTTGGCACCTCCGCCAAAAAGTCCTCTCAGTTCAGCTTTCGCGGATACTTCTCCTAGATTCAACCCCTTCGACAAAACTGGACTCGCACAAGACGCAGTACTGCCTTCGGAAGGTTTTCCCCAGATGACCAGAACTGATTCTCAAGTTAGTATCTCGAGAAACTATTGTCAACTTATTTACGAAGCCTACATTCTTTTTCTAATACAAATTTCTACTTTTCCAGGAAACCCCACCAACCCCTCTTTTCGACGAAGACGTCAGTCAGCCTCTGGAAGAATTCCCGAGGATCACCTATACCGGCGAAGGCTGGGAGATGCAGCTACGCCAACCCAACAAGAAACGAATCACGAGTCAAAGGTTCTGGAAGAAGATCTTCGTGAGAATGGTTTACCAGGGAGACAACCCCGTGCTCCAAATATTCAACAACAAAGGTGACAAGGACCCATTCCAGGAACTGCCTCTGCTGCCATCTTATTCTGTTTCCGATATAAGCGCCCAGCAGTTTGACCAATACGGCAAGATTTTCACCGTGAAACTGCAGTATATCTTCTACAAGGAGAGGCCTGGGGTGCGACCAGGTCAAGTCACGAAAGCAGAGAGACTGACCAACAAACTCAGTCAGTTCGCAGCCTACGCCATTCAGGGAGACTACCAGGGGGTTAAAGAGTTCGGGAGCGACTTAAAGAAACTTGGTCTTCCAGTCGAACACGCACCTCAGGTACCAAAAGAGTATACCCCCCCTAAAACATTTAAACTGGAGTCCTAAGACAATTATCGTCTCTATCAAGATCTCCTGTAAATCAGCGTACTCGTTTTCAAATTTCAGATTTCCGAATTACTGAAACTAGGATCCATAAATTACGAAGACATGAAACAGTTCTCGCACGTGATAGAGGAAGCACTCTTCAAACTTTCAGCACATCGAGATAGAGCTTTACATTACAAGATGGAAGAGGTACAGATTTCAGTCGTGGATGAACTCTATGTCGAACAATCAGCCGAAGGGGTTGTGGAGAAGCAGATCGCCAGAGTACGACTATTCTTCTTAGGGTTCCTTTCAGGTAAGTAATCTGATTCTACCAAAGAGCACCAAATCTACGTGGTTAAAAGCCTATAGACCTATCTCTACCAAAACTGACTATTCCGTTAGGCATGCCCGACGTTGAACTGGGCATCAACGACATGTGGCGACAAGGAAAAGAGGTCGTCGGTCGCCACGACATCATTCCGGTCGTCACCGAGGAGTGGATTCGGCTAGAGAACGTCGAATTCCACGCCTGTGTCCAACAGGACGAATACGAGAGGACTCGGATCATCAAGTACGTCCATTATCCACTCTAACCCTAATCAACTAATCCAAAGCCCATCTGGCCGTTATTTATATCCAAAGAAAAGCGAGCCCGCATACCGAATTTATGCAAATGCCGTTGATCGAATTGGCTCTGATCTCCTGGAGACGAGGCGTCGACGGGCGGGCCAAGAATAGAGCCTCGTTGATTGCCCGTTGGGTCGTATAAATAACGTCGGAACGGCGCGTCGACGCCTCGTCACTGAACTGCCTTATATCGACATAACTCCAATAAAACAACCAGCTTCGGCTAACAAGTTCCCCGACTAATCGCACGACACTTTTCTCCTTCTGCAAATGCTGCTAAAAGATTTAAGCCACCTGATGCATGCTACATTGAGCTAATGCGGTTCCGAGTGCGACCGCCCAAAAACAGGGAGCTCCCTCTCCAGCTCAAGGCTGTGATGTGCGTTACCGGAAACAAGGTGACACTTCAACTTATCTTATTAGATCACTTCCAGGTGACCTACTTTTCGAGGTGCTTCACCACCTAAAATTTCAAAACTCTCACCAGATTCTACCTTCGAAAACCTAGCAAGACGCTCACTACTGAATTCTTTTAGCTACACTGCGACCCGTTCTCCATTAAGATACTGAGAATTCTCAGTCTAATTCTGCTGTTCCTTCAGGTGGAACTCAAGGCCGACATTCTGGTGCCCGGATTCGCGTCGAGAAAGTTGGGACAAGTGCCTTGTGAAGACGTGATGGTTCGATTCCCAATACCCGAGTGCTGGATCTACCTGTTCCGGGTGGAGAAGCACTTCCGTTATGGCTCGGTGAAGTCGGCTCACCGGCGTACCGGAAAGATCAAGGGTATTGAGCGGTTCCTCGGTACCGTCGACACGCTCACACCCCAACTCATGGAGGTGACCTCGGGTCAGGCCAAGTACGAGCACCAGCACCGAGCCATCGTTTGGCGGATGCCACGGTTGCCCAAAGAAGGACAAGGTAACACAGACCTTGAAATAGTATCTCCTAGGAGAAAATCTATGTTTGGTAAAAGCTGGGAATTTACTTGAGAGTTAGCATTTTAGTTGTAATTTTCAAATTGATGGAATGTTATACTATCATATCTACGTTCCAAAAGAGGGAACAAAGTAATTTGGATTTTATATCGGTACCAGGAGAATCTTGATTCTTAGATAGAGACGAGGATGGTATTAGTTTCTAGATGTGAGCCAAAATTACCCTGAATATTAGAAAAGGATCAGGATCATCTTTATTCCTGGACAAAGACGAGGATCAGTTTAGTTCCCAGAAAGGAACAAGTATCGACTTAGTACCTAAATGATTCTAGAATCTTCTTGTAAGACCCTAACCTAGTCCACATATAAGGATTCACTATAAAATAATTAATTAAGGACCAAGATGATCTTGGAACTATCTTTTTTATAGGATCTTTTTTTAGAAACTATTTAGACCATGTAAAAATATCGTTCTTCAGTTTCTAGATATGTAGATCAAACTACAAATCTCCTCTGTTACACTCCTGCAATTTTCAACGTATGGGGAACATTAAACTCTACGCAAAGATACAACAATTTCGTCTCTAACCACCATGTTTCTTTGCTACAGGGGCGTACACGACCCACCAGTTGACGTGCACGATGCACCTGACATCGTACGACCAAATCCCAGACAATTTGGCCGAGTACTGTTATGTGGAGTTCACGATGCCAGCCACGCAGGTCTCGCATACGACCGCCAGGAGCGTTAGCTTCCAGAATAGCGACAGTGATGAGCCCCCGGAGAAATATGTGCGCAATTTGTCGCGACATGAGTATAGGTACGCACTCGAGTGGCTGGGATTGACATTGATGGGAAACTTATGTTGGGGTCGTCAGGAAACATTTCTAAATGTGGGATATGAACTAGTTAAAGACATGGGGAAGGTTCTTCGACATTCGATTGAAGTTTCTGTGGATTTAACGAGCTGAAAGTAGGTTGATTGAATTCACTATGAATGATGCAAAGAAACGTTAAATGTAGAGATCAATATCAAGGTAGGATGTGTCTACCCCTAACGTCTCTGATTAGAGTCCTCGTGTCGATTTCCGATGCACATTGCATCAGACTGAATTTTCTACTTGGGAGACCTTATAATATTTTCTTAACAATTATCACTACCAACACTATCAACAAGAATTATCATTAAAAACTCTTGTAGATCTGTGTAGATTGTACAGTATCTATTTCGAACAGGAAAAATTTATTTACTTTAAACAAATTAAAATGTTCAATTATTTCGTCTAAAGTATCCCGAAGAATTGACTCTATATATACAACAAATATTGATTCATTTGGTTGAATTTCTGCCTCCCCAGAGTTGGCATCGAACATGTGCAAGGCGAGGGACCAGGTGCTTATCAGGCTGCCACGATAACCAAAAAAATTCCAGAAACTACGCCGGAAGTTCCGCACCACGACGGCATACCGGAAGCTGTTGACTCCGACTCGGACTCCGAAGACTCCGACTAAGCGTGAAGCGAAACGCTCAAACGGAAATAAAAATAGCAAATTCAGGCGACGGTTTTTCACGTGAAAAATAGTGTCAACTTGGACGGATGGTTCCAAATTGAAACATTTTTTATGAAACCGACGACGGGACGTGGCTTCTACGTGGAATTCACAGATCACCGATTGGGAATAGGTGGATCCCCTAAAGTACGTGTAAAAGATGTACACAAATAGCGTTTAATATATACGCATTTATAGGGTATAAAGGAAAACATTATTTACGACAGGTCTGTTACGAATGAAGCTTGAGACAGTAGACGAAGCATTTGCGCGAAAGTTCCGGTGACAACCGACGTAATTATAATTGACGAAACCGGGCGATCGACGACGAATTTAGTTTGACTGATCTTTGAGAAGAACAGATTTTATGTAAATTTGACGTGAAGATTATTTATTTAGATTTTACGTCTCATTAAATTAAAAAATAACGTAGATTTGGAAAGTGCAACTTTAAATTCCAATGTTGAACAAACACGTTTTCGTGTAGAACTTGAAAAAAATTCGTTATTTCTGTATTTGATTTACCTAAAACATGCACCTCCGGTGCAGAAGTCGGTTTTTATCGCAACTTTCCGGTAGGTCAATCATTACTCTATACCTCAGAGGGATGACGAGTAGCAAGTTTCGAAGAGCACATAGTCGACAGATAATACTTTGTAAGACGAGACAATACAGCTTTTATGTTTAGTTGTTCTTTTTTCTGTTTTTAGCCGCGACGTCGTTGACTTCCGAGTCACGTTGCTTGCGACCGAGTCAAGATCTACACAAGAAATAGATCGACCACTTTGTTGTGACAATCAAACGTTCTGTATCCGTTATGTAGATTTTTTATTCTATAATTTCCTATATCTATTACGAAATCTATCAATTCGAGCATTTTTGTTAACTCCGAGGTAATCTTGTTGAGATACCTATGTAGAAGATTCTATGTAATCAAGTGCATGTTTATATAGAAATCTATATAATTGAAAATTGGGAAATCTATGTGAACTTGAAAATTCTACTGATTACGATCTGCACAGTTAATGTACAACGTATAGAAGACTTCACAGCAGAATCTCTATGCAGAATTTTCATTTAAGAATTCGACAATTTTGTTTCCTAGTGAAAATCTATGCAAATCTGCATGCATATATATTGTCTGCATGAAATTTACATCATCTACACAACACAAAATGTCAAAATATACATAATTTACATGTATACTTTACAATACATATACGGTCAACATAAAATCTACACGATCTAAATGTAGATTTTATTAAAACCTAAACATTACGAAACCCTACACAATATTATAAATAGATTTTCACTCGTCGAAGTTGAAATACCGGTAACAGTAGAGGTAGATTTTTCTTCGCAATATCCAAATTCATAAAATCACGCGCAAAACAAAAACTCTACATAACGGTTATCGCAATCCGCGACGTCTTTTCGCGCGCCGGAAGTCGCCGACGTCGGAAAAGAGTAACGCCATAGGATTCTAGAAATTGCCAGATAAGCATGGATAATGGTACGACATAGCTGTTTGTGCTTTGACCCGCAATAAGTTGCTGAAAGATGTAAGGGAGATGTACAAAACTCGAGCGAATATTTTTCTGACAGCCGTAACCGACCTCAAACAGCCTCTCGTTTTGTTTTCCTCTCAGTCTGTTTGATTCTCGCCTTCATTTCCTGCTGCGAAAATTCCGCAAAACCGAGTGACACGAGAAAACGCGGGGCAAAACCTGTCTAAACGTTATTACGATTCCTCAGACATAACGAACGAATAATAAGGAATAAATAAAGAGTCAGCTTGAAAAATCGAACTTTCGAATCGGACAATTAATTTTGTACGCTGAGTGCAGAAGAGTCGAAACGCCGTGACCTGTAATCATTCACGATTTGGATATATTCGCGGTTGGATGTCAACGTTGACTCGTAGACGTATATAGTTTTACGATATATGAAGTAAATAATATATTGAAAAAATGAAGAAAATTGTATCTACGAGAAGAGTATACGCGTTGGATCGATACAGTACCCCGTAGTACCAAATAAACGTTATGCAATTGATGGAACCAAAAGCAACCAACGAATCAGATTGTACAGAAATATATTTTTGTTTCCGTTCTTCAACCTCGAGTAGTTACACAGGTGTATGCATATATTATACAGATTATATGATATACATATGAATGAATTTAGAATCAGCCGATGGGATCCGAGTATTTTATTGAAGTTTTTGTTTGGGTTTATGTAGAGGTCTTATTGACAAAATCTACGTATATATTTTTACACATAGAGTCCTACATAGAAATATCTATGTGAGTAAGTATCTGTGCAGAGATTGTAGATTTCTTTAAGTATGTAGTTTGTTTATTGAAAATTTCATCTGCATAAAAAATACATGTATATAATTTTTTGCCTATATATAAGTTATCTGATAAGACTATCCTTTAAACTCATGTAAATTCTCCAGAATTACTTTACAGAGAAAATCTATGTCCAAAATGGTATTTTCTGTTACTTTTCTGTACAGAAATTTACCTGCACAGATGTACTTGAAAATCTAAAATCTCTACAAAGTTATCAAAGGAAGAAATTCTAGATAGAATTCTCGAAAAGTCTATACAGAGTCTATGTAAACACTTGAACACTCTACATGGGAAACCACGTAGAAATTTTGTACCGAAATCTTTTCAAACAATGAAATCACCGAAAACAATACAGATAGTTTTTCAAAAAAACTATATCTCGACTTGCTAACGCAAATCACTTGATCTTCATACGTAGATTGCGACGTAGCGACCTCTACAGAGATCCAAACTTAGATTAAGTTCTGCTCCCTTCGTTGTAAATATGATTTCTCAGCAGAAGAGCCTGAAATGAACCCCTCTAGCTGTACGAACAGTGTGTCTGGGATCTACGTGTTCTGTGCAGTGTTTCTGTAAATAACAAAGTAACTGTATAAAAAGAATTGAGTGAACACTTTGTTCACCTTGTTAGAGAGACATACAAGCAAAGTACTATTGAGAAAAGGTATATATTAAAAGCAAGTAAAATCTATATATATACGATGAACATATATATGAATGCAAATATATTACAAAGGCAAATTTATGATGAAATCTCTATTACACGTTACCAAAACTCATGTATAAAAGTACATAAACGACAAAGTTGCAATCCTCGCATCAATCCGATGAAACGTAGGATCGTCCAGCTGGAACGAATTGATCGGAAAAGATGACATGAAATTGAAAAAAAGCAGGGATGCAAACAGTATGAAAACCGTATTTTTATTCTACGTGAGTTGTAATATTTACAGATCGATGCTTGTTTGTACTTAACAATTTTTAATCAATCGAAAAAATATTGTTTCGTGTTTTTTCGTGGATCAAAATGTAAAAAATCGAAACATTTTTAGCCTCGACAAAAATTTGAACGAAATTGTATCAAAATATTACTAAATATTTTTACTGATTTCAAGTTATAATTATATGTATGAATCCCTAATAACAGTTCACAATTATTAAATAAAGAAACAATCGATTTACAAGTATTAAAACTCATCTGAAATAAAATAAAGGTTTGATATTTTTTGTATCCTTGGAAAAGTGAACTAGCGAGTAAATGCGAGACGTGAGTCCGATGTATATTAATGTGGTATATCTGTACAGTGTACACATGTTTTAATACGTACTCTATCGTGCATTTACCTATACGAATTAACAAGTTTCGTTTCCCGTTGTGTTTGCGTTGGCTTCGTTGCTACCTTTGCGATAATCGTCTGGACAATACCAGCGATCATTCAGCATCAACCAAAGAGTAGTATTAAGTTGAGCGTTCGACCTATCCGAGTCGCGCAATTGTCAAAAGATTTGTTAGCAATTCTGTGGCAGTTGCGGAAACGGGTCATTGCACGTGTACACAGTGGCAAAAAATTTTGGTCAATTTGGAGGCAGCTAACAAAAAAGAGCCATAATGGAAGCTAATGATTTTGTTTTCGGATTTATTAGATCAGTTATGGATTTTTTCAAATACTTTTGTAATAAAAAGTATTTCAAAAAATATTTTAAAAATATGACCAAACATTTTTGCAAGACTGTGTACGATCATCAATCACATATCCGTGAAGGAAGTAAGACTCAGATCAGGCTGTTCGAACTCCTAACAAATTATATAAGAGATCCTCGAAGAACTCGAAATAGGATCCAATTCAAGATGTACGTCAGGTCCCCAATACTTAGAACATAACGTTTTAAAAACGTTTGTATACTGTGCAAACGTTTTTAAAACGTTGTGTTCTATTAGGGATCTTATGCAAATACTACTAGAGTTTGAAAAATACATTGTTACGGATACTTTTCTGATAGAATAACCCCAAAATCTCAAATACTATCAGAAACTTTGATTCCAAAGATCTAGATCTCAAGTTCCAAATTCTCTTCTTAGCAGAAGGAACATAAGATAAGAAGAGAAGAATTCAAAACACTTTAAAATGTGACACAAAAGTCTACAAGAAATTTCCTCATTCCAAACGAATATATAATCAATCAGATTATTTTCAACACAAGTTGATATGATCCAAACACAATTCCGATTCCCAACTGGAAAAATAAACTTTCCCCCAGGAAAGTCTTTCACTGATTGTCGATTTCCAATTTTTCGATTGCGAACATCCTGGTCGGGTTGGCCGACGAAAGGCGATGTAAAAACTCTGACTTTGAACAGAAGAATCGGTGTATAAAGTGGGGAGCATTGTATCGATAAGTCGTTTAGTTCGAGTTACGTTTTGATTTCGCGTTCTTCGGCCTCCGAGCACGGAGGCCCTGGTGAGGCAACTCTAGTCGCTAGCTCGTAAGGAAGACAGAGGGCGCCCTGGTCGCGCCCTCGCCCACTTAAATTAAGACAATTAGAGCCCCTAAGGAACAACTTGTACGGCGTGTGAACGACGAATGATTACAGTAGTCGACCGAGTTTTAGACTGCGTTCTATTTAGTTCGCTTGGACGGCTTTCGGCGGAAAACTACCTGCTTCTTATGACATACGTATATATACATATATATATGTACGAACGTGTATACATATGTGTATATTTTTGGTGCTGGTTGTATGAATTTGCCAATCAATGTTTCTAGTCGTTAGGGCGTTAACGCGTAGTTGGATCAACCTAGGTGAAAACGAAATAAAAGCCAGTTTTGCTGCAAATGTCTCAACACTGCGTTCGTTTCTTTCACACCATTCACCCCTGCAATATAGAAACACTCGGTGTTAAAGTTTCCGAGTAATTCCGGGAAGTGCTCGGGAATGTGAAACGGAAATTTGGAGAGACAAACCGGAAAAATGTGGACCGAAATGAAAGGTTTTTTAACAAAGGTCTACTTAACAAAAAATTCGAATTACGAATATCCGAATTTTTTGTTAAGTAGACAGGTTTCGTTATAAACATAAAATAAAAGAATTCCTTCATTCTGTTCCAAATTTTTCTGGTTTATCGGAATTTTTGGTTTCAGTTTCCGGAGCGATTCCCGGAATCGGTTGAAACTGGAACACGAAACTCCTGCAAAAAATGTTTGATTTAGGACTGCCAAATGGATCCGGATTTGACACATATCTTGATACTCGAATTACGAATATCCGAATTTCAAAACCAGATACACAGATATCCGGATTTAATTGCATTGCCCTTTCTTAAAAATTAAGGTAAATATCTTATAGCCAATTCCAACTCCATTTTGCCAACTCCATAGAAAAATGGAGTTGGCAAAAGAATTGTTGAACAAAATATCTGTTCAATTGGACGCTTATTGCCATTTCTTTGCTAATTCTTCATTTTTTGACTCTTAAAAAAATGCAGTTATCGGGATTTTTTTCCCGGATATTCAAGCTTAAAATGCAGGTTTTTAACATTTTGATAACTGAATAAATAATATTTTAACTCGTACATTACGCATTTAAAGTGAAGAAAAATTTTATTTCAGCCGGTTGTTTGAAGTCTTTTCCTTCTTGTGACATTAGATGGTTAAGTTTTATATGTCAACCAAGTAAACAATCCACCTCCGATACTAGCGTCACCAAGAAATCTCGGAAAGTTTATGAACACTGTTTAACATTGAAATCATAGACAGTTGCAGGGGGCTGGGAATAATGTAATCCCTCTGTAACATACTCAAGTGTACCTATAATCAGGGTGTATAACAGAAAGTTCAAATGAATTTTCTGTATAATTCCCGCTTCTTTCCCGTATGTCTATAAAAATTCCCCTACAGAAATTTACAAACTTAAGGAGAAAGGAAGTTAAAGAGGGCTTCATTTAACAATTTTTGTTGCAAATTAAACCACAAACCTATAAATAGTTTGATTATGAGACCAAATGGCAGCATATAAATGTGCAATTTTGTGCTTACCTTTTTGATTATGTTTGTCAGACAAGCGAGTGTTACAAACGGAAAGGTTAGGTTACGAACTTCGCACGCACTGTTGCCACTCAAAAACACGAATAACCAAATGAAGTTTTACATGTGTAATGAAGTGTTTTCATGGGGAATGAAGAATTTTTTTCAGAATTAATTTATCAGCAAAATGAAAAAACATTAATATTACTATTTTGCAAATTTCCCGCACAATCAAAAAATTCTTAGCGTAATTCCCGCTTTTCTTCTTGCGTAAAAAAATTCCCATATAATTCCCGTTTTTCCCGCTTTTCACGCCCGTCATGCACCCTGGTAATGTAAAATAAAGATCAATGTCAACGTAAAACTTTAAATCAATTTTTCTTGATGACTATTTTTCATCAAGAAAAATTGATTTTACGTTGAACGTGGAATAACAAAAAAAAGGAATAATTTTCTGTAAAAAATCGCTTTTTTTAGTTAATTGTTAATAACTTTCCTTCATTAATATTTATAAAAATTCCGCCTCTCATGTAAAATAAAGATCATTGTCAACGTAAAACTTTAAATCAATTTTTCTTGATGAAAAATATTCATTCGGAACAGAATGAAGGAATTCTTTTATTCGGAACAGAATGAAGAAAAATTC
>JABFPB010002638.1:0-19440 GCA_022817645.1 Ceratoteleas bidentatus
ATGTTCTCCGAAAAAACGACTTAAGTGCCTTTAAGCCATTATTGCACCCAACGACTCAATTGTTTCGTAATAGACACTAATAAAGTCTGATCGGTTTCCTAAATTGAGACAAGGGAAATGTTTTTCAATGCATCTTTCAAGATTGATTTAGCGAAGTGATACAAAAATATATTGTAATAAATGTAATGGAACACTTCATTTGGCAGCATCAATTGGTTTTCTGTCGATTTTCTGTCGTTTGATTATTTCTGTCGACGAAATTTTCTCAATTGTGCAACACTTTTCCTTACAAGCACTTTCATAACACGAAGTTTCGCAGCATCACGGCTCTTTTCCTTCGCCCCTCTCGAGTCTTTTGAATTTCGAAGACCGGAACGACTCTTTCGTATTTTTATTGATTTTCCCCTCAAGGGGCAGTCATGGGGCGCCAACCGCCAGTCTTACTCCCACCCCCGGCGGGCCACCCCTCCTTCCATCCCTACTTTTCATTTATCTCCCACCAGCGAAGATCTTTTTCTCTTTCCGTCGCCTTCTTCTTTCGAGCCTTAGCTTTCCCGTTAGCAGCAAAAGAAAGTACAAATTCGAGAATAAGAAAAGAACGATTCCGCTTAAAATTCTCTGCGCGTAAATCGGTTTCGCCAGAAAGATTCTCGATTTATCGTCGTTAGTCCGATTTACTGTTCTACCTTCCGCACTTTATCAAGAAATGGCGAAAATGTTGGAGGAATGCTTTACAATTCGTATTTAAACGAAAATGCAGAATTTGAGTTTATGTAAATAGGAGAAAATAAAATCGTCAGAATTTGTTAAAAGGTTTCTCAAATTTTATAACAAGATATGCCTCCAACGTGGAAAATTGGTTATTTAACAAAACACTGAATGCAGATATAAGTATACAAATATAAAAAATATGGTAGAATATAAAATACAACTAGTATTTTTTAATTAAAATATCTCAGTGTTTTTTTGGCACGTATTATGTACACATTTCTAAAATATACTCTTATTTTGATACAAATTTTGATACAAATAAAGTATATTTTTCGTCCAAAATGTTGAAACTTAAATAGAATTAAAAATAGATACATTGATGTAAAATTATTCACGAATTCGTCTTCGGTTTCATCTTAATTTTTTCCAGCTTAATAAAATTCAAAAATACCTAATGAGACTTTGACTTAAAACTCGATAGAAATGCATTAAACTTTTACGTTATTACAAATTTATTACACTCTGTTACGCGGAAGAATTTTATTTTTTCAAATAATGTTTCACTAAACCGATGAAAACTATGTAATACTTTTTCAGACTTTTAAAACTTTTATAAATTAATTAACAGAAAAGTTGTAAAGTCATCGGAGAATAGTAAATATGCTTCCATTATTTTAACGCGTATATGCTGGTAAAATGTTACGCGAGAGACTAAAGTAATGTATACTCTGCAAAGGTTTTATTTTAAAAAATCAATAAAATAACGTTAAAATGCATTTTAATAAAATGAATCTATTTTATATAACATTGGGTTTTCTTAATTTTAATACACTCATTCCACTGAAATGTATTAATTATTTTTTTCTTTGCATTTTTCACTTAGACTTCATTTGAATGTCATGCATTATAAACGAGTACTACATATTTGATTTATTCATCATTTTATCTTACCTTTATATGAAATACGCCAACCTTAATACCTCGAATAATATTTATCAACTATCAACTTGCAAGAATTTCAATTTTAAAATACGAGCTTGAATAATTCAATATTATATCAGGGAATAAATAAACAATTAAACCCAATCAGACTGTTTTTAACGTTAATGATTGAACGTCATAACCAAACTTCTTATAATTAATACACATTCCGTAACGCTGCCATTAAGAAATGAAAATTTAATTCGCCATCACCATTTGTATCCAATTGTCAATCCGCACGATTTCATCCGGATATTACATTATCACTATAAATAAGCTTCACACTTTCATATATTTGTAAAACTCAATCCACAAAATTGTTTTGCAATTCACATCCTGCAAATATTAACAGGTTTTACCAAAATCGTGTTACACGTAACACGCCGCAAATAAATCGCCGAGCGGCGCAATACTGTAAAAAAACCAGACAGAAGAATAAACGGATCGCCCAATAATCCCCGCAACAAAATGGAAAAAAATCCGGTCGCTAAATTTTGCCGATAAAAATCGCGACGGACGTAACAGCGGCGTTTAATTCGATGGAAGCAAGCCGTGCCGTGAAAATATTTTCCTTCATGAATTGAAAGCGTCCCCGCAGCTTTTTTTAATCCCATTTCAGTGTCGGCAAATTAACCACGGCAGGAATACGAGGCGGGATGGAAAAAAGAGGAAAAAATGAACGAGAAAAAAGCGATACCGGCCGGCACCTGTGGGACGGGACGCCGAGGGATTGGAGCGGCAAAAAAGCGGAGAACCACCTGTTAGAAAAAAGCGTCCCCATAGGGGTTGAAAAAGTGTCCAGAGCAAGGAGAGAAAGAGCCGTGGCGCGTGCCACGAGAGGCTCGGGGCTCGCTTACAAACAAGTGGGGCTAAGTGGGCCACATTTTTTATACGCCGGTTTAACTGCCCGAGGCTGCAAATGGCGTGCAAAGAATGCGACGAAAAAATGTTTAGGGTGCGGAATGTTGCGCCACGTGAATGAACTTGTCACCCGTCTGAAGTCTTGATTCCGCCGTTAATGGCGCGCGTTATTCCGCCGCGCAAAAGGATGCTAACAAGCAGCCATTACTTTTGTCGCGCGCGCCGCGTGTAAGAATTAAATGTCGCCTACCCCGGACTTGTTTATTTTTGGGTTGTTTAATTATATGTCATTAATATTCAACCGTTTACTAACGGCTTGTAATTAGGCCACTGAGTGGGATTATAAGCTTTTGGAATTTAAATTCGTTAGAATGAAGAATTGCTGGTTTCAGTCAGGTAAACAGACGTAACGGACATTTCCATATCGTCTTTTTCGACGATTGTTTAGGGGGAAGTCAATTCAAGACGTTTTATTAGAGATTAAGCAATTGGGAATAGGAATTTGTAACCAAGAATTGACTACAAATTCTTTTTGCATATCCATAAAAGTACCTAACAAGTGAATTGTTATAATTCGTTATATTACAACATATAGCTATTACGATAGATTTCGGACAAAAATTACATAGATCCAAATAGATGAATCCTTTTGGTTTCGAACAGTTTTTAACAGGGTACGAAACACTCTAAGAAATCTCCAAGACAATTTAATCTAACTGTGAAACGATTCGCTTTACTGCAGACCGAAATCATTTTATAAAAAAGAAAGAATTTCGTTTTACAGTAAAACAGTTATAGTCAAATTTCAACTTAATTCTGTAACGTAAAATGGAGATTTCTTAGCGGATAGTTTTATCAAAATCTGACAATACATTTTTACATTTGTGAATTGTAATATTGATGTTTAAAAATGTCAATAAAAATGTCTATGCAAACTACGTTATTTACCTAGTATATTTAATTTTACTTCTTTGATTTCTGTTGTAATTGCAATAAAAATACAAATACAACATACATAGTGTAATTTAATTTAAATATCCCACCCATACTATTGTTATGTTTGTGCATTGAAAAGCTTCAAATCATGACACATATTGATGATACATAATATTAAACAACCGCAAGCTTTAGAGGAAGTAACTGAAAATGTTTAAAATTTATTTCTAGAGTTAACTACTACGATTTAAATTATATTCAAAAATGGTTCGTGTATTAATTTGATATTGTTAAAATTGTGATAGTAAACTGTATTATTCAGAAAAACGTACGATGTAAACTTCAATTTTTTAACAAGATTAATTTGAATGAATACAAAGCGACCACTAACACAATCTTTATGCATTAAAAATTCTATATTTTCTACTTTACGTGATGCATAATAGCAAAGCTTTTGTGGCAAACTGGGATACAACAAGACCGCTCATAAAGCTCTGTATAATTAGATGATAAATTTAAAACTACGTCGCATAACGCGTGTAATAACGAAGCCGCACAATTTTCAAATATTTCATATATGAATTTCGCATTAACAATTTAACGATACGGTCCTCGATGTTATTTCTTAATAATACCTGGAATAAATGTTCTTGTTCTGATATTATTTTTACAAATAATATTTATTATATAATAATTGGGTTTGTGTCCGGACTAAGCTCAGACCTAAACCACTGTGGCCCGTTACAGCTCGTGGCGCCATCAGGCACGTAAGACTGGAATTACTATTCTGATGGGCAACTTCACTAGTTCAGCAGGAGAACTTGTGATTATTGGAATCTGATTACTCTTTGTTAGTTTATAAAACGTTTATTTTTCAATAGATATTGCAAAAACATATGGAGGTAATTTTCACGATACTTTATGTTTTGTTGTTACAATAAATGTTTCAAAGTACCTCAATCGTTGCTAACTTACATTTCGTAAAAAATGTTTTTTATCATTTATCGTCGATAGAATAATTCATGAGTTGGGAATTTATAAACTGAATTATTTTAGGTTATATATTCAATATGGTTTTCAGTTTTTCATGTTTTCGGTTTGGTCATGGCTCCGGTTATTCATGTATAATTTAAGTTTCGTCTGTAAAGATCGTGCTATTTTAACAGTTTAAGCTGACATAAACGATATTCATATTTGCAACGAATTTTTCTGTATATAACGAAATGAACATCAGACAAATTATTCAAATTTCAAAAGCATTATCAGTTTTTCTTTCTTTTTGCGCATGAAAAAAGTTTTATCTTCGCAGATTAACATCGATGAACAAAAACTAAGCAAAAATATTCAAGAAACTATTTTGTATCACAAGGTAATTTTTCATTTCGAATAAGAGAAGGTAATTTTATTTATTTAAAGTGAAAATTAAAATCTCAATTTTTAGGTGATGGCTGAAAACAACATTAGTAAAAATAAATTATGTAAATATATCTGAATAACATTTATGTTTAGATAGTTTTCTGACCAGATGTAGATCAAAACCTGATTAGACAAAATTTCTTGACATTTATCAGCCAAAAATAAAAAAAATTAAATTAAATGTCAGAAAAAATATGGTTCAGGATTACCCTGTATATCCCGATTTATACAGTTATGTCTCAAAATGCTATTTTCTGTGTGACAAAAACATGGTACATGGTATGTCTGTGATTAAAGCCTGAATACGTTGCCATATGATAATACTTTCTGGTCTTGTACTTGTTTTGTGTTAAACCTTCATTTTTCAAGAATGATATCTAGAAAGAAAAATATTTATCTATCTATTTAAAAAAGAAAAAGACCTGTAACTGACGTCTTTATGTCATTATGTCAGACAAATCGTCAGTTCGTAAGAAAGAGTATTTCAGATTGCAATCAAGACGTCTAATCTTAAACAATTTTAGTGGGAAATGTGCACAAACTTTTGAAAATTTGACTTTTTCACTGCCAATCAGAACAATACACGCTTTTTCCACAGTACACTTTTTCTACCGAACCATCGAAATAATATAACCTCAAAATCCGTTATCCTTAACATTGAAAGCTTCAGTACCCTAATAGCGCAGAATATTTTCTACATATTTGAAAAAATATTTAGTAAATACTTAACGTCACATATTTAATCGCTAAAAATATTTTGTACACATTTTTAAATATTTATAAATATGTACTCAATATTTTACAAAAAAATGTATAGAAAAATGTTTTAATTTTTTAGTAAATATAGCAAAATATTTTTTACATTAAACATTCAAATATTTTCTAAATATTACAAAAAATATTTTAAAAATATGTACTAATTATTTACTAAATATTATGCGTTTTTAGGGTACTCAATCGAATTGAATTTGGCTTTTACTTTTAACCAAATACCGAACAATTAACTTGACAAATAGCCAGTGAAATCGACACCTCAAAAGAATAACATCGTAACTCAGATGTCACTTTTTTACTTTATAACCTAAAATATTTTTTGACACTTCAACAAAATTAATAACAAATTTTCTATCATTTTTTAATTTTTATTGATTTTAAATTGAATTCTACACAAACGTATACATTTTGAAGTAAAACCAATAAATTAAAATAATAAAACACGAATGAATATTATTATTTAAAAAAAGTGTGAAAACTTATCATAGGTTACAAAGAAAAAAAGAGTCGTATGAGTTAAGATTTTGTTCTTTTCGGGTGTCGAAATGGTGTCACTCAAAATATCTCATCTTCTCTTCACCAAATACAGCATATGTTTTCGAACAATAATTGAAATTGCTTAACCTCAACAAGCATAATGGAGGAGGAAAATGTTCAATGAATTTGCAAGCCAAACGTTCTTTTAATATAATGCATGAGAAATTATAAATATATTTTCTCATGCATTCTTAACAAAACCAATTAAATCTGATTTCTATTGTTATAGACTCAAACTGCTACCGTTATTTACACCCCACCGCCGTCTGGGATCGCCAACTTTTCCCCTAGCTCTACTAAATACTATTAAAGAAACAAGCGTCAACTGTGCCGCCTTAATTTTGAAAAACTGCTCGACACGTGCAAGGCGCGAGCCATAACTCACTAGGTACGCAGGAGCTTTTCTATTAAGAAATTACGAGCCAGGATCCAGGGAAGAAAACGTAGTTTTGGGGTCGGAACAAATTCCGGCCTGTTAAATCTTCATGGAAGTCCATGGGACCGCATTAATGTTCAGGTAACCATGTAAAACCGTACTTACTTATCTCGGCGCAGTCGACGATGAGTACCGGGAGGACGCGACGGAGGGAGGCCCTCAGCGTATCCTAGGAGCATTTGGTTTTTAACGAAAATTAACGGCGCCCATCCGAGATTCTACAGATGCTCGGCGTAATCTAATAGCCAGCAAAGTTACTGCAGCCCCGCGGCTTTTTCTAATTTATTATTTCGCCAGAATTTCATCCCTCCGCGCGTGTACCCGACGAGAAAGTTATTTCCCCATTATTGTTACACTCATAAACGTATGTCGGTGCACTCTAATGAGATATTTATCATCAAAGTAAACCGGTAAAAACATGAATCGTGGCCTTTTTACACGGGCGCTCTTCAATCAAGTAGACCCGAAGGGAAGAATACAGCAAATGTTCCGAAAGGCACAAAAGGAGAAAAACCGCATTTACCTCGGTTTTATTTGTTTTTATTCGTTCGCGAATGTCTCGAGGGTTCGTCAGACAAATTGAAAATTTGACTTTCAATCTATAGAAGGTGTTGTTGGACTTGGATATTATAAAAACTGGGGTTTTACTGCTTCAAAAACGTTGAATTGATTTATAAAAGATTCTTTTAGTAAACGATAATTGACAAGTTTCATAAACAGTGTGCGAAAACAATATTTCGTGCAAATTATTTGGTAACACAGTATCGAATCTGAGGAAAATTCTTACCAGTACGTGATTGCTTAATGTTATAGCTCCTTATTCCGTAATTAACTCTACTCAAGTTTTGCATTATGCAACGTTAAATCTAGTACGATGTTTTGTGTCGTTATCTAATTCTTAAAGACTTTAATCATACCAGGCATTCGCTTCAACACGATAAGACTAGAATGCTTTATTTTATTTCCCGGAGTGATTCTAGACAGAATCTGACCAGAATCTTAATACGATCCGTATTTAGAATGGAACATGTTTTATCGCATTTTCCACGTTGAGCTCAGTCATGTAACTTATTATTCCTTCATACTAAACAGCGCAGCATAAGTACAGTCTGCAATTCAACGAAACTGTATTAATAAAACACACTCCGTTTACATTCAAATATGTCAATACCTATAAAGCATCAACTGAAACTGCACTATTTTGTCATTTAAATTAATTTCCCCAGCTAAATGCAGCAATTAATTAAAATGCACTTACCTCCGCGCCTTTCGAATGATTTTCGTCCAATTGCGGTCGAAAAAAGACGAAAACGTCCTAATGGAGACATCGCAATCCCATGAACCTGGAAATAGATTCGTTCAAAAAAACGACCGCTTTAAATCCGGACGTATTAATTTGTCGCGCTGTTTTCTCGGAGCGCGTGCATTTCGTTTCGGTGGGCAGTCGAAAATTCCGGCGCCGGAATGAATAAAATTCCGCTGTGAAACGTTAAAAAGGCCGCAGCGATTCTCGCCGCGGCGTCGAGAGGAAGGGAACCAGGAAGCTTGCCAAACCGTCGACGTCGTCCTTATGGTCCGTTTTTGCCTGGCTGCGGGTTAAAAGGAAGACAACGAGCAGTATGTTTTCACTTAAGGGCGGGTTACCGCGCGCGCCGGCTCTCTTTCTCTCGCCGGGTGTCCGGGCAATTTTTCACGTGGACCCCAGAGCGGACGTCGGACGTTGCCGACCACTTCATAAAATTACTTTATTACTTGTCCGCCCGTAAAAGGGTGGACTTTTTCCTGCCCATTTTTTATTCCTCGCTCGCGACTCCTGTCACCGGCGCACGGCAAAAACCACTCGACTAACGCGACGCCTCTCTCAATTTCGACGTGATTATTACGCAGGCCTTCGTCACTTTTCAACAATTTCTCACATTTCTCGTCGCACGTTACGCGTTTTATATTCCACTTTATACCGAGGCGATTAATATTAAAGCGCGAAACGCGTATTACGTTATTTTTATCGCCGAGGTGATTATACGTTCTGCCGTTCTGCCGAGTAAAATGAGCCACATAAAAATGGGATGAAAGCGAAAAATCTTGATGAATATTGCCGAAATATGCAAATGGCACGCAATCGTGTTATTTCAATTTGTACGTTATTTCTGGTAAAGTGGAAGGGACGTTTGGGTTACACTGCAAAAACGACGTGTTTTATAAGTGTTTTAAAGTAAAACGGCTAAACTCTTTATAGGTTATATTGCATAGGCAGTATATGGTAAAACACATATAAGTGTTTTACGAAGAAATGTTTTAAATTAAAACAGTTTAAGCGTTTTACATAAGATTTAACATGGAAGCATATAAAACGCATAAAAGTGTTTTAAAATCGAGGACAAATGTGTTTTAAAATAAAACACTTGTTTTTACAGTGTTGTTGGCATACAAAGAGCCTATCATGGGCCGACGGTTTGCCTAGGATTTCCAGCTGATGTTCAGCCAACAGTTAGCCCAACGTTGGCCCAGCATATGCCTAAAAATTCGATGGCAATCGTCAAGCAGTAATTTACCAGATGATAACCAACAGTCGTCCGAACGATGGCCCAGCCTTGGCGCAAACATTATATTAAAATCATCAGTAGTTAATTGCCAGATGTGAACCAATGGTCGGTGAAATGTTGGCCCAACGTTATTTGCCGACGGTCAATACTTGTGCTGACAGTTGGTCAGTCCATAGTGAGAAACAGCTGGCTCGATTTGTCAACGTCGGCCCAGCGTTTGCCCTTGGCCGTCCTATGGGTGAGATTTTCGGTAGGCCGTCCAACGACACTTACCATTCGACAATGTTAGCACAACATCGGCCGTCAACTTTGGAACATAGTGATGGTACAACATTGTTCCGTTGTCAGCGAACAAAGGAGCCTATCATAGGCCGACGGTTGGCCCAGCATTTCCAAATAATATTCAACCAACGGTCGACCCAACGTTGGCACAACACTGTTACAGTGATAAAACATTCCTAAGTTTTACATGTGTCATTTCAACTTGTTCAGCAAGAGGCGTAGTAGCTCAGTGCTAAGGTTCAGGCTATGTATACCAAAGGACGAGGATTCAGTTCTTCACGTACTTAATGTTTTATGTCATAAATAATTAATACAAAAGTTCAAATAATTCACTGAAATTCCTTGGGAAAAATGACAATACGCATTTTGCTTTCTTTACTACAGTTTCTGTAACTAATATATTACAATAATTTCAAATAGAGACAAGTAAACGAAAAAACCTAGTTCCACCTAACTCCACAGTTTAGCTGATTGAGTCAAATTTTTACCTGATTCAACTAAACGTTCATTTATTTCAGTCGTTTGACGTATACTTCTTCAAATTTTTTGTTCGTGAAAGATGACTACATCACCTTAGTGTATATGCAGTTTCGTGTAATAACATGGAAAAAATTGAAGTAAAAATTTTGCAGAAATCTAGTCATTAAAAAATCTAAACCGTTAAAAAATTAAATACTTTTTGTTCAAATCTTGAAACAGTCATAATAAGCATCATATGTTTATATGTTTCATAATAAACATATGATGCTTATGAATAAACATATGAAACATATGATTCATAATAAACATATGTTTAATAATAAACATATATTCCCTACAATTTAAAATTCAAATCTGATATATTAAAATTTATAAACAAAATCCAAATTACATATATTCTAATAGCTACGTTTAGACGTAAAATTATATTTTTGGAAACTATATAGTTTGTAAGAAAATTATGAAATAAGAAATCTGAGTTTCAAATGGCTTTAAATTTCTCATTTATCGCCCAGACAATCATAATAAACCACTGAAATTAAAAAAATCCTGAATGAGAACTTTACAAGTGTGCTAACCATTATTTTACACAATGAAAAGTCGTAACCCACACCAAACCGACTACCGAATTATCACCACAGCTTTCTTACAGATGAAAGGTTCAGTTTTTCTGAACGTGTAAAAACGTTCAAAGTATATAAAGATATTCTGCGTATTTATATTAATACACTCTATTTTATAGACTCCTTGAGGTAAATAGAATCCAGTTATTTTAAGTAAGCACGTATTTTGATGACAGGATGTCCGGTTAACAGAACATAATCTTCTTGTGTTCGAGGCACAAGTTTCTAGAAGTACCAATATCGATATGTAAAAATATAATTTCATTACTATTATAATTTCATTTACTATTATAATAGTAAATAATGAAATTATATTTTGTTATTATTGCAAATAATAATTTTATAGATACACCATTAATTGAAATGTATATATCAATATACTTTCTCAATTTATTAATCAATAATATATGTTTAAAACACGCAGCTAATTTCTTCAAACACGAAAATAACATAATGGAAAAGTTGGACGATCCAGACAACAAAAGAACTATTATCTTAAATGTCAAAATCGTAAAATATTGGCAAAATGTAAAGCACGTACAAATTAAAAACAGTGCCCATTGAATGCCGCATATCAAAGAGTTGTGCCTTCACATTCGGTTTCAAGCATTAAACCGAAAATCATGCAGGTGCGTTTTATTCAAAAGTCACAATCATACAACGATTGTGCACCTCCATGAATGAATGCATATTTAAAACAATGAAGAATCCAGCGAATAATAAAATTAAAAAAATCCTATTTACTTGAAAAACCTTATACAAATCCCGCAGTTCCATAAAATTTTAAATATACCTTCGGATTCTGGATTTATGTCTGTAACAAAATCCGATATTTAACTCCAAAACAATGACGTTTCTGCTTTCCGAATTAGCGCGGTTCCTTACAGTAATGTTACTTTGTATGCGAAATTCAACAACGTTTGCAACACGTCTCCGATAATCTCCCAGTAATTGCTGTCAGCGTCTCGGAGTATAATTTTGCACATGATAAAAAAAGAAGCGCCCACAGGTCTTAATATCCACGAACGGGGTACATAAAGGGGCTCAGTTTGTATCAGTGTAAAATTTCGAATTTGTGAACGAAGGCTGGACCAAACATGTAATCGTCGAAAGTCAGATACACTAAATTCCTGGAAACTTATTTTCATTCATATGCATATCATTGTAGGTATGCTGTGTAGTATTAAAGAGTCCGCCAATAAAGAGGTAGTCGGAAAGAGAATGCCCTGTTGCCGGGACTGCAATTTGCATAAGATATAAACGCGATAAGGGCATAAATTCTCGGTTGCTGCATAAAAGTTGCCAAGTTCTTGTCACGAGCAATCCTTGAGATACACCGCGGCCCGACAGTTACGTGCGCGAATATACGCGCGTTAGCTATTATCGCGTGTAGTAGCTTCGGGCCATATATAGAACGTTACTTGGCGACGGAAAAAATTGCCGCGGAAAAATTGTCGGCATTGCGCTTTGGCAATGTCGTATTTTTGCGCGACTTTATCGCGATACACAATGTTGGGATACCTCAACGATTCATTAAATTCAAACGTACGCGCGTTCTGTTATCGCGAGGCCACATTGATTTCGTTATGCCAACTTGCGACTTTGTTGGTTTTTGATAATCGGCGGTAAATTAGCGGTTGTCCAGCGGAAAGCGTATCTGCTTAATTAGGTATAAATTTCGAGCATTTTTCATGGATGTAAACGCCGTTCCTCGGCAGTTATTATCGCTGCTTGCTGACTGTACGCAAGATGGTTTGGCGTTGTTGGAATTTATGGATTGCTGGTACACTAATAACGAAAATGTCAGCTTGATGCAATTTTCGTAGAAAACGTTTTTGCTGGAACAATGCTGTATTACATAGGAACAATTTGAATATTGGTAAACCAACATGCTTACCTGTAATATTCTGTAAAATATTATAGTGAAGATGTGGTACATTAACATGCAACTGAAAAAGACTTTAGAATTAGGATAAGATATTTCCCTCACTCGGGGCAGGGAAGCCCACATTCCCGCCCTGACGGGCGGAAACGCGGGCTTCCCGCTCCCTCATAAGGGAAAATATCGTACACGACACGGGGGGAATTTCGATTTATCACTCGTTTCTTTCAGAACTCGGCTTCGCCTCGTTCCACAAGTGCACTCGTGATGAAATCTGAAATTCTCTCCCTAGTGGTGTAATGTTCTACTAATTTAATGGATATTGAAATTATTGTATGGAACTGTTCGAAAGTCCAATACAATTGTAGGGTGAGTTATCATGCGAAACACTTCACTGAAAAAAAGTCTTGCGGGATCGACTAGACTTCGTGTCAAATTTGCAGGTTAAGACTTGGTATAATCACATGTCAAAAACATTGTGCTACCAACAAGACTAGTCCTGGGAAAATCACAGGACTGGTCTGAAACCGTCACAAGTCTACAAGATTGATATGCTACAGTCTTTTCAAGCAGTCTTATCACATGAAAGTTCTGCATTGTTGACATCACAAGCTAACAAAAACTTCAAAACTAAATTATGTGACGGCACTCAATATAAAGACTGTGAATTCGACAAGATTTTTTTTCCGTGTTCATGTGGGAAATGTAATATAAACGGTGTGTTCCAATTTCGGTATGATTTCTCTTACCAGAATTTTCATCAGTTTTTAAGGTGACATTAAATGTACAAGAAACAACTTGAAATATGTCATTTATACTCTCGTATAGAGAAAGTAGATTATCTATTTGAAAACAAATGTGTGTTTTATAAGTGAAAAACGTTAAAATTATCATTTAAAATGTCAATCTCTTCGGTACACTTCGTTTGAAATGAAAATGGTGTGTGATTTGCATAAATATTCATTGAATTGATGGCACCTTGGTTGGAAAATTGCAACCCGATTGCAGCTTTGCTTAACGTATTGAAATTTCTTTCATTATGAAGAATAATAAATTTTCTAAATGCGCGAAGTGCCGTAATTAATTTTATTACTGTAATTTTGTTGCAAAGGATTACTATTTTCAGCGTAACGTTGTGTGTATTTCATGCATTCAGATTGAATAAATCATTACGAACATATGAAAGTTTTCAATTATTAAATTATTAGCCTCGAAAAAAGGTGAATGATTTCAAAACGTAAATAGGTTTTTCATGGACTCATGAATCATGTGCTAATTACATGGTAGTAATTCTACTTTTCGAAAGATTAGTATCATGTGAATTAGAACAGCAAAGACATGCAAAATTCAAGCATTCTTTAGTTAAAAAAGCATGAGAAAGTCGAATTGATATTGACCAGTTTACTGTATCGGCTATGAAAATATATATTATTACTACGATTAAAAGGACAATTATTTCAATTAGTATTTATCATTGATAAATTTAGTTTTTTTTATTACATGCACTTACCCTAGTAGAAAATATGATATGGCAAACCATGTTAGATATGTGGCCTTATCAGGATTTGATGTGGCAAACATCATCAGAGGATTCCTGATGACATTGAGTCGAATGTAACGGTTGTCATCGGTAAGGTCCTAACGTGGCACGCCCCTTAAGTAGCACGCCTCAAAAGGCCCTCATCAGGAAAACTGTACATTCCCTGATCAGGTCATTTTAGTGTGGTTATGATGTGGCACCCTGATCTTGGCCTCATTAAGGTTTTGGTCAGGAAACCACGTCATTTGACAAGGTTAACCTTATCACATTGTGATAGGGTTATGATAAGGCAAGTCACATCATATTATGGTAATATGCATATCGCGATGACTCCTGGATAAAATGTTCCAACAGCTCGGCGACAAGTCAGTCAAATTGCAAACTGAACATCGAGGGTTCAATTATCGTCTCAGTCATTGTATTTTTTCAATATATTGGAAACCTGATCAGGTTTTCGTTATCATATCCAGATCAGTTCCTACCGTTACATTAGTGATAAGGGCCTGATGTGGATGCTTGATGAGTTTCTGATCAGGTGATCTGGCATCCTGATAAGGCCCTTATCTTAGCACCATCATAATTTTTACTAGGGTACGCAACTAGTTCAGTTCCCTTCAACTAAAATGACGTAATCTTATTTGAATATAACAAAAATTCAGTTAATGCACAAAGCATGCACTTGCGTACCATTTTTATGGTATTTAAATAATTTACCTAGCTGAAAACAATAAAGATTACCCTAAACTCATAATCCTCAGCAACAAACCATTCCTCGAAATTCCCAATCCTCTCTAATTAAAAACCAAATGTTCACAACAGAATACCCTCGCGGCAGTTTCTCGCAATGTTGTTAAGTGTCCGTCATAATGAACCGCGGGTTCGCGCGCTTTTACTCCCGTCCCCGCTTAACGTCCACCGTTTGCTAACAAGCCAGCGGAAAATTGAATCAACCGGCGAGCGGAAAGCCTCGGCAATCAGCCCGATCGCGACTCGACTCTTCACTTCTAATCGCGCCCTGCAATTACCTCGCAGCAACGAGACACAAAATAGAGCAACCGCGAGGATCCTCGTTTACGAGATGCCGAAGTGACACCGGATTAAGATGTCCACGGAGCCGCGCGATTAGCTCTGCTTTGCATTCGAGGTCGATAGAGCGGCATCTTCCTGCGGAAGTTTATTAGCCGTGCATTGGAGGATGCAGTGGCCGCATGGCGCATGTTGCGCCGCGGTGGGGGCGTGGTCTCTGCCCGAAGGATCCGCGCGCCAATCGATACGGCCGGCGCCCCACCACAGCGACCGGCTGCCGGCAGCCTCTCACAGCGGACGCGGCGCTTCGTGCGCCCGCAGCGGTCCTTCCTCGCGCCAATGTCGCCGCTCATCACACGTGGAAAAATAATGCCAACCGATTATCCGTATGCTAGGGATGGCACCGTGGGCCCAACCGGGCCCTCCCGGGGCCTGTGGGTTCTCGCGCTCTGCACCCTGTCCAGTACCAACTCGAGCGGCCAACCCGTTCGCGGAACGGCGGCTCGCGTGTCGACCCGCAAGCTGTCAGGTCTGCATGAGTCGAGGGGTCGCTGCGATAAGAATCTACTGACTTAGGGCTTACCGTGGGCTGCTGTTCCGGGCGAACTGGCCGACGCAAGTGTTCGAGCTCGGGGAGGACACTACGGTGGGCACAGACGGCGCGTTTCGCGGCAATACACACTGACGAGGCCCCGCGCGATTCGGGGCCGCGGCGGCCCGGTCTTTCCCGGGGTTCGGGCCGCACTATCGAGCACTGCCCGGGTGGAAACTCGCGCGAAGGCCGCTATTATTTTCGTTTGCGAAATTGCGGGACGCGTATGCGGTGGCGAACGCGATGGCACCCGTTCGGTGCTCGGTGCTATACGCCTTGGCTTTGCTATACTATAAGGTAGTAAGTGAGTGAGACCAGACCCCTACCGGCGCAGCCGTACATCTTAGTATTATGGGCAACTCACATTGGAAGATACGCCATCAAGCATAGCCCTAGCGGAGCGCGCGAGCGAGCGAGCGAACGATTGTAAAAGTTTTAGGGACACTTTGCGAACACCCTCCCTCCTCGTTTTCTTTCGCTCTCATGGCACATCTCCCTCCCAGCGGTGTCCTGCCGCACAACCCCGTTCCCCGTATTCGAATAAACCAGCCGCGCCCCAGCCGCGTCGCCCGCTCGCTCCTCGCCGGGGATTCCCCTCCCCGTGCCCGCGAGCCGAACCCCGTGAGTGTATACGTGCGACCGCTGCTGTGTGCACGGCCACCTTTGTATTGCCTGGACATGGGCGCGGCGTGCGATTCAGCGGCTAGTCGCGCCCCGAGAGGGGGCACCCGAGGTAACAAAGACGGGGACGGACGACCCGGGGAAGCGGAGCCGGGAGAAAGAGGGGTCGCAAGCACTACTGCACGGTGGCGCCCTCCGCGGACGACGCAAATTCAGTCGCGATCACGGGGTGAGATCGGGAACGCGACTCAGGGGTGGATTACGTTTTTCGGGGGTCGGGGAAGCGAACGATCGCGAATTTTTACTGAGAGGGCCTGGCGAAAGTTTCGGATTTGATGAGTGGAGGTGTGTGTGGTTTTGCATTAAAATTTGCGCACGCGAGATTTGCGAAGGCTGCGGGGGTAAATGATGCATAAGTTGGTGAATAAGAGTTTAGAATGGAGGATGGAAAGTGGAAGATGGAATTTTCATGGAAGGAGGTGTGGGGGAGAGTAGAGTTTGTCTTTAGGGCGAGATGTGAAAGATGAAAGAAAAGTTTGAAAACTTGATAGATAAAAGTTTAGAAGTTTTTTTGCTGGATTGTTCAAGTAGGGTTCAGTTTTTGAAGACGGTTCTATGGGGTTTTCGAAATGGTTATGTTGTACGATAATAATACACAGGAGAGGCGATTCTGCATTCTTTTGAGGTAGAAGGTGATTATGCTGTCCTTTAATATGCCATTTGCATTCCTCCTAAAACAGAATTTCCGGTTGCAATCACATGAATACATTTTTGTTTTAAGGAAAATTTAATAAGAATTGATATGTTTGAAATTTCATTTAATTTATTCTTCTAAAATGTAAGTAAAATGTTGTTTCGAAGAGAATTTATTAAGAAGTGAAATATTTCATACATTATCTTACTTCTGAGCTTTTATAATCAAAACTTATACTGCATCTACCACCATTTTTATCGTGACCATTGCAGTTTCCAAACACGCACGGAACGCAATATCTGACCGGTTTCGGGGAAAGATATCTGAAACCGGTTCCCAAACCAAATTTTGGTATAAGGCGTCTTAAGATGTGCAAAATTCGACGAAACGAGTAATCTTAGCCTTTAATTAAATGATTTCTCGACCGAGTGGTTCAGGTATTTATTCGGAATAAAAAACTGCTGAATATTTAATTTAATATATTGATAATCCTCAGAGAAAAAATGTATTATGCTTTCTCAGAAAAAATAGAAAATTGTAGTCTTTATCAAATCAATCATCATCACCCACACTTCACAATCTCCCACCCACATATCACACACGCAATCACTCATCAAAATTAAGTAAAAAAGATGCTAATCTCTACTAAATTAAACTTAAGAACTGTACCTTCCCGGATCCACCGGGAGTTCTACTGTAATTTTCGCGATCACTCCAACGGGTATAATTACACAAACAAGAAACAAAACTCCAAGAGCGCTACAAAACAAACGATCAGTATCTGTCTTCGTCACGTCAATTTAGTTGCTGCAAGTTTACGAGACCGTGCATTAGATCATTACAACTCATGAGAAAACGTTACCCAACATCGTTCATCGAATAATCATTTTCAGCAGAAACGCTGCCGTTATTTATCCCCAACCGAGCTGCGATATTATTCTAAGAAGGATGCGAATCGGTGACGCAAATCATTAACAAGCTTGCAAGTCGCTTGGTTATACAATCAACGTTATAATAAAAATCAAGCTTAAGGGGACCAACTAGAAATAACGATTTTTTCCACAACTTCTTGCGGCTCGTTGCTCAATGTCATTTTCTGCGACATGCCAAATTGACACGGCGTCTGATTTGCGTTGAAAAAACAAAGTACTAATGACTTCCGCGCTCGCTCTAAATCGCAGATTCATGCCACGAATTATCCACTCGAATCTTGTCCTCGTCGCGGAATTATAACGTTCGAAGTGCAACGCTATTAGCGTCCATTCAGCTGTAACACCATTTCGATTTCTCTCCGGAGACAGCGAGATATTATTTCCCAAGTTTTTCCGTGAACAATGAGATTAATGTAGCGCATGATACTTCCTCGTGGTCGATTTCCCAGAGAAATTAGCGTCGCCAACAGTTTCAGAGATATCCTGAGTATCGATTGATGTTTTCGAATGGTTTCTAATATTTGATCGAAACGCCGTAACAATTCTGCAAGTCGACCGGAGAACTGCGATTTGTTCATTTTTGTTGTACCGTTTTACGCTAACGGCGAACGGATTTTGTTTTTGTGAAGCGAGTAAAAGAGTACTGTAAATCGACGGTGTAAAATGCATACTGTGTAAAATTGCACAGTACGGATTGTAAGAATACACGCCAATAGTGAAGTTACAATTTATCGTGTACTTTTACAACCTCCATGTAATCTTGCAGTGCTGCCGACTAACCTTCTGTTCATGATTGAAATATCTACTGTATTATTAATTGAAAGATTTATTCATTAGCATCGAGCAAGAACTTCATAGCATGTTTTCTGGGCTTTTGCACAGGTTTCTGTCGTAATCCCGTCAAACTATTATTTGACTGGCATAATAAGGATACGTCAATTGTAGTTTAGTTTACACTCGCAAGTGTAAAGATACACATGAAACGTAAAATTCCACAGTATATCGTGTGAAACCAGAATACACAGCATACTGTGTAATTTTACACGATTCGATTTACAGTGTATGTTCCATTAAAAAATGTCAAGTTATTGATGCAGTAGATAATTGAAATCCTAGTACATATAGTATTTAGTTATTAGACTAAATACTTTAACTAATAATTACATTTAACTACTACTCGCGCGGAGAAAGTAGGCTGGCATAAGTATGGCGGGAAGGCTGGATTATGTTCGCGAGCCATTTCTTGTCAGCCTTATGCCATCATTTTGCCAGCTTGTTGCCAGACGAGCAGTATGACAACCGGCGGCCAAGAGCATGCACGCAAATAAAGATCTATGTGTTGCCTATAATACTGTTATTCCAGAGGGTGAATGTTTGAAACAAGAGAAAAATATCTCTACATTAACCCTACATATGCTTTCGCCCGGCACGAATATGCCTGGCATAGGCATTCTACGGTTCGTGGATCATTCCATTTCCATACAGAACGGAAGTTTAGAATAGTTATTTACGTATCAAGGGCGGAACGACACGCATTTCCACGAGTGCGAAGATAGCCGCCCGAGGTGAGGCG